>JAZAVJ010000109.1:0-127030 GCA_037954315.1 Neonectria punicea
CATTCTTTTCCTGCTACCGACCTGATAATCATTCTCATGAGATGCTTTCCTGCTAGAGGGTACTAAACACAAGACTGCTACGGTACATACGCGCAATCTGGTGCAGCTTTGGGCTGACCGATGAAGATGCCTGTATGACGCTTTACTGTATACCTTCTTAAGGGACTGCTATTGATTTGGGGTGTTGTTTCTAGTCCCTTTCCGCCGCCAAAATAGTTTAATAATTAAGTAGATTAGGATATTATAGTAAGTAATATAGGTTATAATAATAATATATAATAGTAAGTTATTATATAACTAAATAATATTATTAATAGCTAAGGAGCTTAAGGCTCTTATCTAATATACTAAAGGAATGTATATATATACTATACTAAGATTACTAGATTATAGTAGTAATTTAAGTAATCTATAGTCCTAGATTACGATAAGGTTATAGTAATCCTTTTATAATTAGTAGTTAAGGAAGGATTACTAGATTATAGTAGTAATCTAAGTAATAGGTAAGAAAAAGTGAATATATTATAGTTCTGCTAGTTATAACTGCTTAGTCTTAACCTAGGCTATAATATAATATCTCCCCTCTATTAGTTCTTATCCTAAGATCTATTAATAAGCCTAATTGGAATTTTCTTATAAGTACTCCTAACTTAGTCTTATAATCTTTCGCTACTAACTATAATATTAGGTTATATTTCTAAATCCTTTAAAACTGTTTAGTGAATTATTCTTATATAAACTATTAAAATCGAGGGTAATATAGTTATGCTTTATTCTTATTATTTTAAGGTATAGTAGGTGTATTATATGTTTAATAAATCCTTGCGTTATGAGGAGTGTGTCTAATGCGGCTATTCTTATAATAGTTCTAATATTATGACTTTTTTATTTATCTCCTAAGCGTCCTAGTTTTTCGTTAGTTCTTACTAATGTTTATAGTATTTATACTATAGAAGCTTAGCGGAAAGTTAAAGCTAATATTAAAGTAGTAAAGAGTGCTCTAATAGAGATATTAGCCTGTTTAGCCTATCTTTATATATAAAGGAAATTGTTAAAAGATTATGGTTTGTTCCTGTTTTCTTACGGTATATAAGAGCTAGATAAGGTAGATAGGGTTCGATCCTAAGAGGAAGCTATTTTAGCGGAGTAGTATAAAGTAAGGGAAGCGTAAGGTGCTAGCGCTATTAACTTACTAGATTAGTCCGCTATTTTAGGGTCCTCTTTACCTAATTTTAGCGTTATTAATAGAAGTTCTTTAGGAGGCATTATATATAGGTAATGTTTTTAGCTAGTTCCTATTAATTATCGCTCTTAGGATAGTCTTTCTATTTAATAAGGTATTTAGTTTATCTATTTATAATCCTTTTGTTAAGGATTGCTTTTACTATATATTCCTTAGGTCTTTTAACCTTAGTTTTATGTTTATTACTAAACTTAGCGTAGATTGTATCCTTTATAATCTTAAGAAGTAAGATATAGAAAACTAAGTAAAGTCTAACTTTTAGTAGTAAGTCTAACTAATAGTTATTTTCTAAGACTTTTTTAATGATTTTATAGGGTCTAATAAATTTATAGTCTAGTTTTTTATTTTATCATTTTATTTTAATGTTTTTTATTATAAGATAGATTATATCTCCCTCCTAGAAGGATAGTCCTTTTATTCTTTTTAGGTTATAGTATTTCTTTATTTAGTTTCTAATGAATTTAAGTTTAGTTTTTAGTTCTTTATATAGATTTTTTAATTTTTCTAATATAAGGATAGCTTTAGGAATAATTAATCTATCTTAACTTATTCTATAAGTATTAAGGGTAAATCTAAAGTTAGTATATACTAGAGCGAGCTTTATACTTTTATTTATAGCTATATTATAGCTTAACTATATAATTAGGAGCTTCTTAACCTAATTATTCTATTCATAGTTAATATAGTACTAAAAGTACTATTCTAATATTTAGTTTATTTATTCTATTTAACTATTAGTCTAAGGTTAGAAAGCTATTATAAGTTAGTAGTTTAACCCTAAATAATCTATAAGGGATTACTAAAATTTAAAAATAAATAGTAGTCCTTAATTAAAGAGAATCTCTATAGGAAGTTTATAAATATAAATAATATTCTATAAGAAGATATAGGTAAACTACTCTATATCTATTAATTCTTAGTAAGGTATAAAATAGGAGAATTTCATAAGTCTATCTATAATAATAAGAATACTATTATAGAGGGTTCTAGTTATAGGGTCCTCTAATAGGGGTAGTTTTATAATAAAGTCTATAGTAATAGAGTCCTAGGGTTACTTAGCGATTAGTAGGGGCTATAGTTCTTTATATAGTTTATAGTATTAAGCCTTAGTTTTTATATAAAGATTATACTAAGTTATAATATCTTTAATAATTTATTTTATCTTAGGAAATTAATATATTAATCTAACTTTATTAAGGGTTTTATTAACTTCTAAATATCTATATAATAGGTGTTTATATATTTCTTATATAAGTTAGTACTATAGTTCCCTAAGAACTTATTACTTAACTATATATTTATCCTTAGGTAGTGTGTTATTATACTCTTAGATTTACTTAAGTAATAGGTTTCCTTATTCTACTATATATATTATAGTTAATATTCTAGTAATATAGGGTTAGTCTTTAAAGTACTTAGGGTATTAAGCTATTATATCCTTTATAGTATTATATATATTATCTATAGTATAGAGTTTCTCTATTTCTTTTACAGCTTAATTAGGTATTCTATTATACTCTATATTATAATAGTATTATATAAGTAACTCTTTTATATCTTTTAGGATAATAATCTTACTATTTTTATTTTTCCTAATAGGTCTTTCTATTAGTAAGTTACTAATAGCTTTATTAAATCGATAGTCTTTTAATTATCTTAAGAGTTTTAAGTATTCTTCTAGTATTTCCTATATTACTTTATAACTTAGGTATTTCGTACTAAAGTCTTATTAAAAGTAAATATTATAATAAAGGTAGTTATTAGGTCCTACTCCTTCCTACTAAAAGTGCTAGTTAAAGTAGTCTTAAAATTTATTATCTATCTATTTCTTCTAATATTTAATAGTTTAGTAATAATATTTAATAAAGGCTTCTCTTTATTTCTTAGGGATATAGAATCTTCCTTAAAATTAAATTATACTATCCTTTATTATTATCTAGTCTAGTCTTATTAATATTATCCTATATAATTCCCTATTATATAGGTTTATCCTAAATAGTTTCTTCTATTCGGATATTATACTAGGTAGGATAGGTTATATCCTATAGTATTCTTTTAAGCTATATTTAATTATACATAAGGTAATAATATACTTCTATTTAAAATATCCTTTAGGTATAAAGTATAAAAGTTATTCACTAGTCTTTATTTTTCTATTATTAAAGTTATATTAATAGCTTATAGTATTAGCTTATTTATTTTTAGATCCTTTTCTATAAATAATTATATAATTAAATTCTAAAAGGTATTTAGTATAGTATAGTTATTATCCTATAAGTTATTAAGTGATTATAAAGTAAGCAATATTCTTATAGTCTATATAAACCTTAACTTAGTATTTATTTCCTAGGAAATAGTATTAAAATTCCTTAAATAAGTTAATAATTATAAGGAATTCTTTATTATAAATAGGGTAATTAAGTTTAGCTCTATATATTTTATAAGAAAAGAAGGTAATAGGGTAAAGTATACTATTATTATCTTATTATCCAATCTAGGAGCTTTATACATAGTTTAAAGAGTCTATCTTAAGTTTAATTTCTTATTTAGGGTCGAATGTTACTAATACTAATTCGCTTAGAATAACTTTCTTAATATTATTAAATGCTTTCTTAATAGCTATATCCTATTAAAAGTCTTTTCCTTTCTTTTATAAATTATATAAGTAGAATAATAAGGCTACTAAAGTTTCGAATAAATCTCTAGTAGTAATTTATAAACCTAAGGAAGGATTATACTTTTTTAATATTCTTTAGTTTTAGCTATTTACTAACTATAGCGATTTTCTTTAGATCTATCCTAACTTAATTATATAAGATTATATATCTAAGAAATTCTACTTCCTTAATATAGAAATAACTTTTCTCTAGTTTAACTAATATATTATTATCTTATAATGCTTATAGTACTTTATAAATATATTCTATATATTTTTCTTCTATATTAAAGAAGATTAGGATATTATTTAAGTAATATACTATAAATATATCTAGGTACTTATATAGTATATAGTTAATTATCCATTAGAATAATACTAGTATATTTATAAGTCTAAATGGTATAATAAGGTATTCATATAGTTTATATTTCATTCTAAAGGCAGTTTTCTATTTATTCCCTTCCTTAATATAGATTAGGTTATATACTCCTTTAAGATTTAGTACTATAAAAACCTTTTTACTATAAAGTCTATCTTTAAGCTTTATAATAAAGAGTAATAGGGTTTAATCCTTAAGAGTAATTATATTTAACTATTTATAATTTATAATAACTTAGAGTTTTCTATTCTTTTTAGGAATAAATATAACTAGATATCTTATAAAGGACTTTAATTCCTTAATATATCCTTTCCTTAATATCTTATTAAGATATTCCTTAAGTATATATAATTATATTTTATTAAGGTTAAAGATCTTATAGAATATAGATAATATTCCTTCTTTTAAAATAATTTCATAATTCTATTTATTAAATTAAGGTAAACTTATCTTAAGTTCTTCTTTAAAAAGTTTCTTATAGATATAGTACTTTACTAATATATTCTTAAGTTATTCTTCTTTAGGTAATTTCTTATATTCCTTAAGGTTCTTATTTATTTATATAAACTATTATTTTAAGCATTTAATTACTCTCTTAAAGTATTATCCCTTGCTTTTCTTATATTTATATTATATTCCCTTTAAGGGTGCTAAGGTTTCTATTATATCCTTATATAAATCCTTACTCTCTATTTCTTTAGGAGTTAGGATTAGAAATCTCTCTTTATTTAAGTTATTTTTATTATTACTAGAGAGTATATTATCGAGATTGATTTATACTTAGCTAATTCTCTAGTTAATATTAGGGTTATATTTTCTTAGCTATAAATACCCTAGAATAATATTATAATATATTATAAGTATAATATTAAGAGTAATACTTTAGTTTTATTTATTAATAAAAACTTTTAAGTAATTAATCTATTAAGTTATTTACTTATTATTATATAAAAATATATTACCTTTAAGGTTATATACTATATATAGATTATCTTTATTTCTCTATTTTAGTTTTAGCTTATTAACTATACTAAGCTTAATATATAATGCTTTAGCTTTACTATTTATTAATATAATAAGCTATTTACTCTAAACTTATACTTATAGCTTAAGTATCTTTTATTTTATTACTAATTTTATTATATATAGAGCCTTTATTAAAGGTAGTTTATTCTCCTTTATATTACTTACTTATTACTCTTCTATAGGTAGTATTTATTATTTTTTATAAGTCCTTTATAATCTATTAATAAGTATCCTATTTATAGGTATATATACTTATCTTAGGATACTCTTATATTTAATATTCTAATAAGTTAGTTAAATACTTCCTACTTCTCTTTATAGTATTAAAGGTATATAGTATTATTATAGTCTACTATATAGGTTACTATATACTTATCTATCTTAGCTTTATATTATTTTTATACCTTTATTCTAAGGTATACTTAGTATTCCTTAAATATATAGTAATATAGGTCCTATAATCTTATTATATATTCTTAAGGATAATACTTATTATATATTTTAAGTCTTACTACTTTATATTATAGTAGGATTTTAATTATAATATAGTTATATATTTCCTATTCTAGGTAAGGATTATTAATAATTAATCCTTTTATCTTAGTAGGATAATAGTTATTCTTTACTTTATTACCTTTATATATCTTATAGTAATAGTAGTAATATAATATTTATAAAAGATAGTTATATCTTAGTATAGAGAAGTATAATTATTTATTATTGCCTTCTCTTAGTACTAAAGTGCTTAGGTTATAAAAGGCTATTCCTCTAGAGATAGCCTAGATATATATTAGTTCTCTATTATATACTTCCTTATGTTTATATTTAAACTAAAGATATATATCCTCCTTTATATCTTATATAGCTTTGCTATATTCTCTATAAGTATATATCTTTTACTATAGTCTCTTAATTAAGGGTAGAATAGCTTATTCGATTAATAATATAATAGCTTATTACTATTATATTTCTTAGTTATTATCCGCTTCTTCTTCCTTTAATAATATATTATTAATACTAAGGGCTATTTTATAGTTAGTATAGTTATTACTTAGGTATTTATTAGTAAGGGCTTAGATATTACTATCTTTAAGAGCAAGACCTAGCTACTATATTTATCTTACCTTATATCCTATAGATATAAAGGGTTTATTATTTATATCCTAGTAATCCTATCCCTAAATATATTCATATAGTTATCTTAGTTATTCTCTTAATAGGGAGCTTCCTAGCTCTAGGAGGATCCTATTTATCTAACTTATATAGTAATTATAATCTAGTATTAATTATATATTAGGGATCTTAACTTTAATAGATAATTATTAGTATATATCCTTATTTTCTAGGACTAATATAAAAGATAGTAATTAATATTTAGTACCTTTTTATATTATAGTAATAACTTAGCCTATTATATTTCCTTAGGCCTATTCTTTAGGGACTAAGGTCTAATAGTAGAATATATCCTTTATTTTACTATAAATAGTAATTTATATAGCTTTATACTAATAATTAGTAAATTAAATATATTTACCTTTAGGTATAGGTTTATGCTTTTAATTAGTCTTAAGCTTTTAATACTTACTTTTAAAATATCCTATCCCTTTATAATTTTAATATTTTACTTTAGAATAGTCTTATTATATAGCTTTTAATTCTATAGGGCTAGACTAAGTTCTATAAGAGGTATTCCTATTTTATTATTAGCTAGTATTAGAGTAATTTTTCTTTTTCTTCTAGCTATTAAAGGAGCCCTTCTTTTTCTCTACTTATCTTTTAAATAGTTAGTTATTAATAAGTATATAGAGCTTTATATAAGTATTAAATTTATTTAAGAGTTTAAGGATTTTATAGAGCTTATCCTTAACTCTATCTTTTAATCTATAATAAAACTTATTAATTTATTATTTATTAATCTAATTAAGCTTAGTAAATAGGTACCTAAACTTAAAAAAGTACTCTAAAGTAGCCTTATACTACTTAAGCTTTCTAATTATAAGGAGAGTATTATATTTTTTATCTTATTTCTTATAAGCATTTATTAGCTCCTATTTATATAGTATAAAGCTATTAAATAATAAGGTAGTTTTAGACTTATAAGCATTAAGAGAGTTTTTAATAAAGTCCCTTAGGTATAGTTCTATTCCTTATAGTACCTTCCCTTTAAGGAGACTTATTATATATTATACCTTAAGTAGTTTATTTCTAAATATAATTAGATAGTATATATAGTATAATTTAATTTAAGTTAAATGTTTATAAAGGTCCTTTAGAGTGCTATTAAACTTTAGCAATTATAAGGGTTTAAGGGTTTTACCTATATCTCTTAATTATAGGATGCTAGGGGTAATTATAAAACCGCTAAATTGTTTAATTTATTTATATTATTCCTTATAAGTAGTAGCTTACTTAGCTTTAAAGCGTTAGATTACTCCTTAAAGGGTAGTAACTATTAGATTTAGTATAGTTTAGGTAGTGGTAAGTCTCTATATTTTAGCATATAGATAATTAAAATATTCCTAGTTCGCTTTATTTACCTTTTTAGATACTTTAATAAAGGTAGTTATCTATATATTAAGTTAGTTATTCTAATTCTAAAGGTAGAGGATCTTCTCTTCCTTATTTTTATTATTAGAGTCTATAGGGTCTATATTATTATCTCTATCCTAATCCTTTAGGGGTTATCTACCCTAAAGGGTAGTAGATAATAAGCTAATTAAGAGGGTTAGTAGAGCTATAATAATTAATTCAAGTTATTACTTAGGTTAATATAGTAATATACTAAATAAGAGCTATTAATATATAATAGTTAGGTTTAACCTAAGAGTATAGGGTAGATCTAGAGTATATAGTTTAATAATTAAGTGGATTAGAATATTATAGTAAGTAATATAGGTTATAATAGTAATATATAATAGTAAGTTATTATATAACTAAATAATATTATTAATAGTTAAGGAGCTTAAAGCTTTTGTTTAATATACTAAAGGAATATATATATATACTATACTAGGATTACTAGATTATAATAGTAATCTAAGTAATCTATAGTTCTAGATTATAATAAGGTTATAATAATCCTTTTATAATTAGTAGTTAGGGAGGGATTACTAAATTATAATAGTAATTTAAGTAATCTAAGTAATAAGTAAGAAAAAGTAAGTATATTATAGTTCTACTAATTACAACTACCTAGTCTTAACCTAGGCTATAATAACTAAAGTATATAATTATAAAAACTTAAAATTATAAGATTATAATATTATATACTTTAAAATAATACTTATAGCTATAAGAATCTATAGGAAATTAAACTATAATATAAAATTTAAAACTATAATATTAATTAAAGTAAGAATAAGAAGATTCTAACCTTTTAATATATAATTAAAAAAGGAAAAAGAAAAAAAAGAAAAGCTAATAGTATTAAGAGAAGGAAATTATAATAAGGTATAGACCTTAGCATAAGTATATATAACCCTACATTACCTAAGCGCTACTTATTAAGTATATTTAACTAAAATACATAATATAAAATAGGGTCCTAGGGTACCGTACAGGAGGGTGCCCATATCAAAAAATAATTTTAGGACATCGGTCCCTATAGCCTTCCATATCAACGGGCACGCACGCCTCTGCGTGGCCCCACTCGGATAGGGCTGGAGCTAGAGATGCCCGAAACAGGGGCTGGATTAGATCGCCCGCAGGGGCAGGGACGGTACATACTAGCGTTAGGTGAGTAGGAATAGTGGCTATCGATCGCCGCTGGTGGCTTGCAGGACGGCACATGCACCCTGAAGGTGGTTGTCATGGGTCTCCAGATGGCAACCATGAGAGAGAACCTTAGTTATTTGGTGGCTTGAAAGCGAATTGGGCGTCCTCCCGCAGGGCACTGCCGCTCTGGATGCGGCCTCCGTTGGCATTGCCCCTCAGGAGAAGTTCAAACAAACACATGTCTCCACATACCGCCCTCGTTTTCTGAAAGATGCCGCCAACGTTGATTCCGGTTTTGCCAGAGTATTCAGGCTCAACGAAGCGAACGTCGAGACCAAGCCGCTTATTCCGGACGGGCAAGGGACAGATTCATCGTGGATGAGGGGAAGCAGGAAACGGATGGCCCAAGGTGCCGAAATTAGCACTCGCTTTGACGGAAGACACTTCGTGGCGAAGGTACGTTGTTGGGTTACTGGTGAAGCGAAAAATGGGCACCCCAGCCTGCAAGTGGTGCGAGCGGTGATTCAGTTCGCCATGGACACGAGGAGACTTGAGGCAAACCGGGATGATTTACACCATTTTGCGCCCAAAACCTGGCGAGACTAACACCAAACCGCCTCAATCCGGCAGACCATGTGGCTTGTGGCTGATAAGGCTTCCGGAAGCCTTGTTAGTCAGCGAGCGAGCGCTGGGCCAGTGGCTGTGCAGAAGGTGTCTTGTCATTTGACGTGGAGATGCTTCATCGCCATAATCGTTGTCTTATCAGAGATTAGCGCCACATTTCACTACGGGATATCATCCGCGTACCCACCTTTCCACTCCAGGCGTTTCTTATCGTCTCCCATTCCGTTTCCTATCGTCTCCCATTCCGTTTCCCTATCGCACCTCCACCTCTTCAAAACGTTGGTGTGCCGTGTATCGACCGTAATGCGGGGGTTCACGATCCAAGTTCGAGCGTAATGTACGTACATCACCTTGAGCTGTTCAGGCGAACGGCCGCCAAGTTCAGCACGATTGCAATTAATCGTGCCAGAACTCGCGTGCTTGCGTGAAGCTGAGGAATGGCCGCTCGACTCCGAGTCGATGATGCCAGTAAAGGCTGCCGTCCTCAACCATGATGTTCGCGTTGGTCAAGTCCCCATGCGTAAGCTGTGCCGTAACCAACCGGAAAGAGGAAAGCCGAATAGACCGGCTCTCCGCCGAGGCTTTGGATCCGGGTTGACTGGAGCTGCCGGAGCTGGGCCAAGTCGTCGGCGGTTTGTCGTGCCGGAACAGAGCTTGACGTGACTGTGGTACCGACCGACATCCGTCTTGACGCTCGACAGACCAGCTGCATGCAGTACAAGATGTTTCGGTCGCCATGCTATAAGCTTGATGAGGATTAAAGTGAAGTGGGTATTCGCCGACTCACCCCCGCCACACTTCAATCAACCACCCAGAAGGGGTCGCCCAACGATCGAGGTACCAGTTTCGCTAAGCGCCGAGCGATGGCCTCCCTCACTGACGCCGAACAGGAAGCTCCCCTCAGACAACGCGATCCCAACAGCGACAGAACGCCCACAGCATGACTCTTGCAGTACGGGCTGTCTTCCGTGCTGTGGGGCGCGAAGGTGAGGTTGACCGACAACTCCTGGCCTTCTCCATCTCGCATGACCATAGAGAAGTACGGATCTACGGCTACTATCCGGTGACCCTGCATGGGACCGAAAGGGTAGGTAGATGATGGTCAACGCGACACATGGCAGCATTACCAAGAAAGCAGAATACAAATCAGTCAATTCGAGTCTAGGAAACATGTACAATGTGCCTCCCGGCGGAGTGGTCCATCAATTGTCTCGCGCATGACCTTGGTCCCAAGATCCTAGCTTGAGCACTCAGCTTAGGCAACCTTGTTGGGATTGTGGTAGTTGACGCTGTCGTTCCAGCTGCAGAGAAGTCAGCACTGTCCATACTCCCAAGAGCCGAGATGTTAAGTCCGCTGGTGACGCGCGTTCTCAGCGAGGAAAGCATCGGAACTTACAAGAGGGTCTAGAATGACGTTAGCAACACGCAATTGAGTCGACCGGGCATGTGACGTACCTTGTCTCCTTCGCCCCACTGGTAGTTCTTGGAGCGGATGTTCTGGTACGAGTACTCGGTGCGCTCCTCCAGAGGAGGCATGTGGTTCCAGTGGTCCCAGTGCTCGTTCCACAGCCAGTAGGCGTTGGCACCGGCGGCGATGAGGCAAGGGCCGACGCCGCTGCAATCTGTTAGCAATTGCCCTCCATTGGCGGCCATCCGCGCGTCTTCATCCGCGTCCTTCCGTATCCCCGAAATCGACGCTCGGCTCGTAAATTCACTCAACCACGGCGGGAGGACGTACTAGAGGGAGATCTTCTTCCACAGCTCTGCGGCACGGTTAGCAAATGCCCGTTCCCGTCGCCCCAATTGGGGATGCCGGACGCCGGACGCCGGACGCAAAACTCACCAGTGGTGCCCTTGGCGTGCTCCTTGATGTGCTGGCGCTCCTTGACGAAGGCGTTCTCGGTGGCGGTGCTGGCCAGGCGGCGCTGGGCGGGAGCGCGCAGCTGCGCAGCGAAGCGCGGGACGGTGCGGGCGAGCTGTCGGACGGCGGACATCGTGGGCGAAGGGGGTTTTCTGATCGTTTGGCAGGTTGAGGGATGGGCGACAGCAGGTTTGGAGAGATCAGGTCATAACCTCGTCTGAGCTCGGCTAGAGCCGCCAATCAGTGGTGCCTCAATTGTCAGGTACCAAATTTGTTGCCCTGTGACCGCATCGCACGTGACCTGCGGGATCTCTGCGAGTGACCTCATTTTCTCGAACTCGACGTACCCTAGACTACTTGATGAACCAGGTAGATCGGAACAGGATGAGAGCGTTCAGAGCTTCCCGCAGCTCATGTCACAGGGTACAGACCTTTGGGGGTGACAGGAACGCGCCCGCTCGTTGACAAGCACCAATGGTAAATCTGCCGAGCTCGGGTTCTCGTATGTGTGTTTATCTTGGCTGGTGCACCCGATCAATTATGATCGGGGTGACTACCTTCTTATATGAATCCTATATAATCTATATTATAACCTAGCTAATACCGTTTGATCTTGGCTCCATCATTGTGAGGCTTAGGCCCAAGGATTCTCCCCACAACTTCGTACTTCCTGGACTCCTGTTGCCATCTATAGTCGCACTTGTGAGCCATGCCACCTAATGAAAGCGATGGCAGTGAGCGCTGAGCGAAGTGATCCTTTCTGTCGCATGTTGGATGCTTCCTGTATCAGGGCGGACCAGTGGGGACCATCGGACTATTGTATGTCGATCTTGCAATCTGTCAATTGAAGCGAGTGGAGGACAGCAATATATGTTTTGCTCGAAACACATGCCGAGCTGAACTGCTGTACTTGTTCATAAGCATTGTGGACAAAAGCCTCAGTGAATTTATCGAGTAGCTCCAAGCAACTTCGCTCAGAATTGGTAGATGGTGCGTTCAAAGCGATATGGCTTAGGCTGGTAGGAGAGATTGTTCTGTTAGGAGTCACAGGTTCGATGACCGGCCGCACGAGACACCACGTTGAGGGCCCGGTATTCCTCAGAGCTAGGATTGTTGTAGACTATATCGCTATACCAAGCGCTGCCTTTTTCTTTAAGAATATTGCCGTTTGTATACTCGGGCTCGGGCGTCTTGGGTTCACCGGTCTGCTGCAGTCCAAGAATAGGCTGTAGCTCGGAAGTAGATCCAGGTTCGGCGCCTTCATAGCCCTCGGCGGCATTAGACTTGGCGGCGGCATCAGAGACTTCAGAGTTGGCGATTCCGGGGCTAGGGGTCTGCTCAAGTTCGAAGACAGGATGCAGGACAACAGTAGACCCCGGTGGGATAGCAGGCTGAAGTTCAACTTGGCCCCGTTACTTGTCAGGGTTGTCAACGCAAGTGAGTCGCGTACCGTCTTGTTGCCAGCCTTGATTTGGAGCATTGCTTTTCTCCGCACTTCATTGCTTCGACCGATAGAGTATTTATCACCGAGGGCGTTTTCCACAGGAGGTCTAGCTTCAATAGCTGCGAGTTTGGGTTCAGTTGCGAGCGTGGGCGCAACTCTGACCGCATTCTCAGGCCCGATAGTAGGTTCAAGCTGGAAAACACATAATTCATCACAGGCACAGGAGATGGTACGTGCAAAAGACTGTATTTGATGTAGTTCTAAACTGGATTGCTAGCTTAAGGCTAGTATAATAATGATAATTGAAATGTCTACATAACAGGTACATTGAGAAATGTGTTAATTGACGGCAGTCGGAGCTCAGGGTTCCGCTTCTGCAGGCGTTTCTGTGTCTGTTCGATTGTTTGCTCAGTGAGTTGCAGCCGTTGCAGCCGTGACAGACAGTACCGTTGCTGAGGGTACCGAGAGGGTTGTGGCCGCGGGAGCCGGAATTGCTGCTGAGACCGAGGCTCCTTCGGGCGCTGGGAAACCTGAGGAAGAGGATTCTGAGGAAGGTCCTGAGAGCACTGTCCCGGTGGAAACCAGAACAGCTGCTGAGGCTGGGAAACCTGAGGAGGAGGGTGCTCAGAATGCTGAGAGAACTGTTCCGGTGGAGCCCAGACTAGCTGCTGAGGCTCCTGTGGCTCCTGTGGCTCCTGGGACTCCGGTGACTCCTGAGGATGCTGAGGCTGTTGAAGCTCGCCATACCCGAGAAACCGCAGATGTTCTCTCAGTCTGTTTCCAAATTTGTCTTCTAGTCTCCACAGACCATCCGAACACTGATAGATCTGGATAACCAATGAGCCAAGTTTCAGTCTTTGCAGTCATTGGACTCACCTCTCCAGCGTTACGATTCAACAGCTGGTCCATTTCGCGTTTATGCGCCGACTTCTTCCTCCCCCTCAAACCCGTGCGCTTGATAACCGCCGTTATTAGACACTCCAGCGTCATCGGCCCCTTGAGCAGTTCTCTGACGATCAGGGTCGCCTTGGGAGGAGTTGCCTTGTGACACTCTGCGGTGGTGTCTAGATGGACTCGCAGCTCTGGGAGTGTGTCGAACCGCATGGAGCAGGCTGGGCAGGCGGCGTCTTCACTCAGCTTTGCACCCGTTAGTGACAATACCTCAGAACATGATGGATAAACAGACAAGCCTGAACTTCGTTGCCTGGACTTCCCTGAGCCTGCCAAAGCCATCATGTACAAGGCCATCGTCGCTGACTCCTGGGATGCCGCGTCCGGCCAGCAGAACCCGAACCTCACAGCCAGTAAAGGCTGAATGGGGTGGCCAAAAGCGGGTTATGACCAGGTCCAGTTGGTCCACTGTATCCCGTAGAAGAACCATATTGGGCTTGGATGAACTTGTGCCGGACAAAGACGGCGAGCTGCCGGCCCCCGGTTATATAGACTAATGCGCCCGGATGCACTCCCAAATCTCAACTGCCCGATCCGCACCAGCGCCAGAAGTACTAGTAATTTCCAATGCGAGCAGGGCAATGGGGGATGATTCAGCGCCACGGCGTTTCCGCTCGGGGGTACTCCGTAAGTACCCCGATGTACACATGCGGTATGGGGCGTGGCCGTAGAGATGTGACGATTTACGTCGGCGAGGCAATGGGGGTGGGTGTGCGGCGTTGAGACGAGGCAACCGCCAATCTCCTGTATCTAGGCAAATGTCTTACCATCTTCCTGCTGTTGGCTCTGCTCGTCCGTGCGAGTAGATGATTGATGTGGCGGATTCTGATGCATGAGAGGGCGGGGCTCACTGTGGTGGTTGGGATCTAGGTTGCCAAGGAATCAATACTGCCTTTTTTAGGGAGTAGACAGGCTTCCTGGCCTGCCCCTCCTGTCACAAATACAGGCTACTCCCCGCTGTCCAGATGCCTCGCGCTCTATAGACACTCTATAGACACTCTGTGTACTGTGTATTTCCAGCATCTTGCCTTGCCCGCATGTGGTTCCACCAAACGGGCGAGGAGTAGTCGAGAGTCAATTAGACCTAAACATTCTGCTAGATTTGTTAATGGCATCTCCCACATCACGCCTGACTCTGGTGAGCGCAGTCAGTGAAAAGAGACGTAGATTAAGGAAAGATGAGCAAGATTCCTTGACGCTGTCCTGGTGTTTTTAGGCGGTGAAACTGTGCTCACATTTACAGTAGGGTGTCAGCCGCCAAGGACCCCTGTCGCATCGCTCTCCAAGAGGTATGGAGCATCTCTCGACGCGGACTGAGCTGAAAAATCGGTTGCATCGAGTCTATCGCTGTCTTTGTTATCACGATGCGCCAGCGTCCAGACATGAGCCAGCATCCAGACATGAGCCAGCATCCTCAGACTCCCCCCGAGGTCAACGACCCCATCCCGCGCTTCAATTGGAGAGAAGCCGGCCTCCAAGCTCAGCCAACTATTTTGTACGAACTGGTCGCCCTAGATGGAGCGTCCAGGACACTCAGGCGCGATGCCGTGACGTCGATTTCGTGGATTATGCCCACCTTTATAGCCGCTAAAACCTGGGACCTCGGCTTGCCAGATGCGTGTCAATCATTGTATGACAGCGTCAAGAAGGTGCGCACGTCAGACTCGTAACACCAGCGCCAACTAATTCATCTCGTTTCCAGGATCCCGCCATCAAACAGCTCAAGGAGCCCAAGTACCCACAGGTCTTTCAGGTCGAACCAGGCGGCATTGTTTGGGTGCCGTCGGGTTACTTGGGACTGGGTGTGCTCTTGCAAGATAGGAGCGCGGACATCAGACTCGTGTCTCACCGCGAACGGTCTTTCTGCGACGATACATGGACCGTCGACCACATACTACACTTATCGGGAACGGGCTTCAAGACAGCCGAGCGGACCAAATTCGTATTCATGCTGTTCGTGGCGGAGGCGGACTAGCTACCGATTACGCATCATGATGGCGGTGTTGAAGACTCTCCCGGTGTCCCATATCGAGAGGAATTCTCCCGCGCAACAGGGCGCAAGGTCATGGACAATCGGATTCCGCCGAGTCTTTGGAACGCCAAAAACAGCGGCGATGTCATCGGGCTGCAAGGGTCGCAACTCCTTACCGGCAACTTGCTCGGCGGACGGGCTCCTTATGAGCCGCTGTTCGCCGCCGAGCAGTTCGTACAAGACGTCGGGGATACGGAGCAGTGCAGAGGGCAAGGGGTCGTTAGGTACATAGAGCGTTTTCGGATCAGACAGCATCTGGGCGACGACGCTGAAATGCGAATCAGTCAAGCGACCGGCATTGTTCAGCATTGCCTTGCCTGACATCAGTCAGTTCCAGTCACAAACGAAGGGCGTCGGCAGACGTACGACGGAGCAGGATCTCGTAGGCTCGGTCGCCCCGGCGCTCTGCTATCAAATCTAGCAGCCTGACGAGTTTCGGAACCGCCACCCTGTTCATCCGGAGTGCGGACCGCCTGAGTTTCAAGAAGGCCATCTTTTCGTGGACGAGCGTCTCGGTGCAGTCGCCCAGCCTCATCGCCACCACGCTCGCGGCCGTGTATACGGCCGTGTACATCTGCCTCTCGTCCTCGGCGGCGCTGGAGACGGCCTCGCCATAGTCCACAAGCAACTGTTCCCATCCCAACGCAGCACGCTCGGTGCGGGACTTCTCGGCCAGTATCAACCCGTGAAATAGATTCCCAACGTCCTCTTTAGATCGGAGTTTGTAGTCATCCCAGCTCCTCTTCCCCTTGGGCATCCCTGCCAGCATCGCGGCGACGTCCTTGACTACTTTCTCAGGAGGCTTCTGGGGCTTGAAGTCGAGGCGAGACATGGCAGCGGGATATGTCGGTGGTTTGTTTGGTGACGATGGCAGAGGAATCCCCTTTCTCCCGCACTGGTGGTTCGACAGGCCCTCGCTAGTGGTCTCGTGATGCCATCCGCCCACCTGCTAGTCCTTAAAAGGTGGAAACCCTTACCAACTATGGATACGTCTCCGGGTCCCACGGCGATCCGTCGACCGATACTACCCTACCCCCCTAAGCGCCGTTGTTGCTGTATAGTCGATTACTAACTCTGCAAGCGCGATATTCGGACGCGCTTAAACAACGACCGGTTGTTCGTTGCCCCTATTTTGGATTTCCAACCTCAACTCGTGGGTGCGGCTTTGGATCATGGGCAATGTACGTTGTTCAGGGCTTATAGGCCGTTTACTAAGTTTTTGTAGGCAAATCGCGGTCGTTGATCGGCTTCTGGTCATGCCTGATGAGACACTTTCGAATCTCATATTCCAGGTTGATGGCGAGCGGATGTTTCCTCCAAACGAATTTAGGGAATCTATCATGGATGAGGAGCTGGGACGCCATGTTAAGAGAGGCATACAAATGCCTCAAGCCAGGGGGCGATGTGGAAGTGTCCTGGTTCATTCCCAAGCCGCTCGTGTCAAGATATACTTCAACGAACGGGCCGCTATACTCAACCAATCTAATAAGTTGTTTGATGTTAGGGGGCATGCTTTGCTTCCTCTCTAGGACTTTGCCGTAATCGAGGGACTGGTACGAGATATGGAGAATGATTTGTGGAATGTTATATTTGAAAGGCGAGTTCCCTCGCTATTACATGAAGCTCTCGCTGACTAGACAGTGTGGTTGTGTGTGCTTAGATACCCTTGGATGGCGGGAATGCATTCAACCAGTAGACCGTTCTCATTTGGCGTATGTATTCCTCTGAATTTTATCAGTCGCGTTTGTAATGTCTCGTTCGAGTCAGCCCTTCTCCAGGTGCGAATAACCCGAGGTCGTGTGGTACAAAACCGCAAAACTCAGCACCGTTTAGTGCGAGGGTGGGTGTGTCGTTGCATCGCTCGGCCGGCCAAGTTGACCGTGTTGTGACCCAAAACTTGGAGTGACCGGGTCTTTTGCAGGACCGCTGCGGGCTGATCGGCCGGGCCTTTTTTTGCGAATCACACACGGGACGAGGCATGCAGCCACAGCAAGGCTGTTCCCTTATTGATGTCACTATGACACCGGGCTGGCCAGCCGTGTCGCATATAAAATGAGTGGGCTGGCTGTTGGTCTTTCCAGGAAAGACTCGACCTTCATTGACACAAGTGACAACTTGGAGTTTAGATTAGGGAATAACTGTAAGGGAGCATACTCTATTTGCCGCCATTTGGTAACCTCCCAAGTCCGATCATGCCATCCGACCCCAAGCCATCCGATGCCGATCATGCCCCGGATGAACCGCCGTCGGAAGGCTCCTCTGCGAAGCCCTGGAGCCCTTTTGACACCACAGTGTACATGGAGAAGAAAACGAACAGAAAAAGGAAGGAGGCGGCGTAGGCGAAGGGGGGAGCGTGGGCGATGAATCGAATGGCGCAAAAAAAGCCACCTGCCAAGTGACGGATCTTCTGTAGGACTCGCCAGATCCTAGCTGATTTTCATGGATGACTTGTGCCCGATGAAAATGAAAACCCGGCGAGTGGAAGGGCTGCGGAAGGATTGGCTTGGTGGCCTCGTTGCGTCTTGCTTCCGTCGTGCCTGGTGCCTTGTCCCTTGTGCTCTCCCTGTCCCCCGTGCTCTATGTCTTACTCGCTATCCCTGCTAGTGTTTATCAATACGAAGTCGTGCTTTCCTTTTGCCAACACGGAGCATTTGGGCCTTTCTTTTTTTTTTTTGGCTGGCTCATTGATCTCAAATCGGTGAGCTTCTTCTGGCCAAGGGAGGTGGAGAAAGCCAGACACGGCCCAACCATGCCAAGTAGTATTGATTCTTTGGCGGCCCTGGCCCAATCGTTGCTGCTTGGTCCACCGCCTCAATCTCTATGGGCTCCATCGGCTCTGCCGTCGACGTTGACATCCGAGACAGTCCCTCAGCTCTGCGGAGCGGATAGATGATCAGATAGACAGCCGCTTTTGCGACGGCCGACACCGACGCAAGGGACGCTGCGAACGGGGCCTCGAGCCTCGCCCCCTCGCAGATACTCTCCGCGTGCTTTGCTCGTCCGAGACCAACCCCCAATGGTCGCGTTTTACTACTTATGTACGTCGCATCCACCGGGGTGCCTGGTTGGGCTCCCCAGGTTCGTTTGCCTTCCCCGACCATGCCCACTCATCCCCCCTGCAACCGTGGAGCATACGACACAAGCGGCATTCCAAAGGCACCACCGCCACCGCCAAGACCCAAGCCATGATGGGAAGCATTCACGTCGTTGTTGTTGCGCTGTGTGCTGCTTTGGCCGCCCCCGCGCTCATTGCTGCTGGGTTCTGGCTTTCGACACGCAAGCGTCGCGCAGACGAAGAAAAAGGTACGATGATGTCTTGCCCGCATTGTACGCTCGCAAAATGCCAACACTGAACATGGCAGGGTCCACGAGTAGCGATGATATCGCTCTCGAGTCCATGGCAGAGGCTTTCAACATTGAAGTCGTGGGTCCCGTCGGTGCAGTGGATGAGTGGCTACACGGCGAAGGCAAGGCCCAGTATCCATCCACCCTACGCTTCACCGACGGCACCGGCAAGTCCGAGCCGAGCTTCGGCGTCGACGGGTACATCGTGTTGAAGGATACGGATGAAGGTGCATTGAAGATGCTGAAGGCTTCGCCAAAGCTGAAGGCCGTGGTGGGGGAGATGCCAAGGTTTGGCAATGATTATTGCAGCGACGATTGGTTCCCGGAGGACCCCGAAGTGTTTGTTGACAGACTGAAGTTGCGGCGGAGATTTGGTAAGATCGAGCCCGCACCTCGGGATCCCGCAATCCAAGCTCTGCACGCCGAGCTGGATGCTCTCCACGTTGATATGGAACGCAAGCAGCAGCAGATGAGTGAGAAGAGATAGCTTAGAAGACTGAATTATGAAGACTGACCCTGCTTATTGGGTCTAGTCGCCGAAAAGTCGTGATTGAGTGCTCCATTCCGTCATGTGCATCCTCATTCTTAACCTTTTCTCCTTCAAGAGCTGTGGGCGGAGATTCACGATCAAGACTATGGTCATGGTGGGAAAGCAGATGGTACATTGTCCTGCCTGAACTTGATCTGCTCGCTAATATTTGTTTGGTGCTCTTGAATCTCTATACAAGAACGGGCTTATACACCGCGATGTTAAGCGAGAGAACTTGCTAATCTAGGGATTAGATACAAGGATTGGTAGGGGGACTAACAACTCTACGTGCACCAATAAATACATCAATAAAGATACTAAACTAATCAAACATAATCACAACCCGTTCTAATAAAATATTGTAAAATACGTTGTGTATGCTAATCCTATCTTTAACCCTAATCCTATCCCTAACTAACCCTAACCTATGTGCGGGAAGTGTTGGCGGAGACGAAGACGAAGACGGAGGTGAAAGTCAAGCCAGCGGTACGGACGCGAAGATGGAGAAGGAGTTATGCATTGCGCCAGAAATCAGGCACATCATGTGTCTTGGAGAATATTTCTGCTGGCTTGTCCCACGATGGATAACAACTACGTCACTAAGTAATAGTGCAGTGTAGATGTAGTAAAGGTCTTTTGACCAGGACAACAATCCGAAAATCAGACTCCCTCAATGCCATCTCAAAAGGGGTTGTGCTGAAGGTAGCACTAACAGTCGTTACCATTAGTATAGCTATTGGTGGTGCCGGTCTCTCAATAGCTCGCCTTCTTACTTGCCGCCTTTGGCCTCAAGATGATAGGTCTAATGAAATTTCCTGCCTCATACCCGAAGATAATGCGAGATGATGTTGTGTAAGCTTTCAGGTGAACCTTGTCGAGTGATGAGATCTAACTAGTCAATAGGGAAAGTAGCATGCCAGAGTCAGCTGATATATAGACCGACTATACTATATTGATAAGACAAATGTCAACATGCGCAGTTATTGGCAGATTTGTCTTCTCTCCGGCATCCTTGCGCTTTATTGGTTTTCATTCATCCAAGAGAACAAGATGGTTTTATCCGACTCGCAGATCAGATCCACTCAATTAATGAAACATACAACAAGATTGCTCAGAGCCTGTCGAAAGCCATCCGTATTATTGACGCCTGAAGGTCAGTACTTGCAGCTTGTTTGCCAGCCGGATCCTGCAGCTTTGTGCTACCTCAGCCCAACGACCGAGTTGTTGTCTCTCGGGCATACTTCGGCACGTGCGTAGGTCACGCTCGACAACCCCTCCCTCTACGCCGTTGATCGCATCTGATCGACACAAGCAAGAGACACGACTCACGACATCCTGCAACCACAGCACTCAACTGGAGGCAATGGACGACATCCATCAGGCATATTTCGTCGAAGAAGAACTGGAACCGTTCAAGCCGCCACTGGAACCGGACCCGGAATCGCCCCCCAATATTGCCCGAGCTGAGCCTGATTCCGACCCAAGGGCAACGCCATGCACACCGGGCGATAGAATTCTCCTTGGATTTCTCGACAACCACAGGGACCAGGATATCGTCTGGCGGGCTCTCACAGACGGACTTCCGGCCGATTCAGCAACTCCCTCCAGCCCACTTTCAGACGATACTTTGGGACGTTGGAGCCCATCCGCCTACGTCGACAATTGGGAGGCATCTTTAGAAGACACGCCACAGCTATCTCAGGGCCCTCATGACACATGGTACCCTGTTACTGGGCATTCGATGGCCATCGGGCCCGTGTTCGACGACCTTACTGATGCTGAACAACCAATCGCATCCACCGCCAGGATATTAGACGCGCCGAGGCTCGACCAGCCATGTACACCATCAAGCTCCTCGACTTTGCAAGAGGTATATACTGAGAACCAACCTGGATCGACGTCTGGCGCCGAGCAAACGAGCAACAACAGGGGCTTAGATCGTGCGAGTGTCTCAGGCGGCCCATGCGGGAGAAAACGACGGCTTGAAGAGGATATATCTGGGCCTGAAAAGAAGAGATCAAGACCTGGATAGGTCGAATCGATGACTCGAGCAGAGAGCAATGGCAATATAAATAGTTGGTTCAATGTATCGCGTTGGGTTGATCATGGTGCTAGTACTGTCCGAAGCGAAGGAAAAATGGCAAAGACGTGCACGCACGTCGTCGGGGAGGGCCTCGCAATCGAGAATTGGACTATTAGGCTGATTTCCTCATTAACTTCCACCCACTCCGGTATATCGGTGACGTCGGGGCCAGCGGTCTCGGCCAAGGTCGAGGGCGCGCTATCCTCACCACGGTCACACTGACGTTGGATGCCTCTGCCGAAACACATGCAGAGGCCAAGAGCAAGGTCTTCTTCAAACCAATAAAGACGAAGGCCGTTGGCTCGCGCCTGGATATTACGGTAAAGGGACTAAACCTCACTGGCAAGGGTGTCAAGACCTTTCACTGCCCTTCTTAATCGTCCCCGTCCCGTCCGCCTAGATGTGACATGTCTTGTTGTCCTTCGATCCCACGTTTCTAGCGCTAATGACGAATTCTTTGTCGGCCGGGTTGAAGTGGGACTGGTGAACCGGATTACCGTTCCTAGAACTATTCCCGAGTCAACACTATATTGGCTTTCAACTTAACGCAAGAAGCGCATGCTTAATGAATACCTATCTCCCTCCGGTATTAATAGGTCCGGTGGGGCGGGCGAATCAACTCTTTTCCGAAGTTCTCCCTGAACCATCGATCTAGTCACCGTCTTCATTGCGCGCAAGTGTTGTTTTGCAATCGTGTTCAATCGTTTCCAATGGCATCCTTCATCAAATTATTGCGAAACTCGTTCCACAGGGCTTCGCCATGTAGAACCCTATCATTTCCACTACACTTCCCTAGCACTGGGTTCCCTCTGGTCAACGACTCGACCCTCCTAGAGGAGGAGCATCTCGACGAGTTCAAAGCCGGACAGTACTATCCCGCCAACATCGGAGACGTGTACGATGGAAAGTACCAAGTCCTAGGCAAGCTGGGCTTCGGGTCTACATCAACTGTGTGGCTAGCTCGTAATCTTCAGTATGCCGTTCCCAGCGTCACCTCAGTCCCGTCCTGTCTTGCTTGCTGACCCGAGTACAGGGAACACGCGTATGTGGCTTTGAAGATCTACACCCGCGATGGTGGCGACTTGGAAGAATTCCAAGTGTACGAGTCTCTGGGCAAGGGAAACCGTTCACACCCTGGATATCCTCACGTTCGCACCGCCCTGGACGCCTTCAAGCTGGAGAGACCGGGTGTTGGCGGTGTGATCCATCATTGCCTCGTCCAAAAGCCCATGTGGGATAGCTGGAGAGAGGTTGTGCGTTGGAATCCGACCGGCCTGTTCAGTGAGGAGCTTTTGAAAGCAGGCCTCGCCAAACTGTTCTTGGCTCTCGATTACCTCCATTCGGAGTGCAACATCGTCCACACTGGTGAGTCCAGCTGTCCTTCTCCTCATCTCTTGCACTCCTGGGACATGCTAATGAACTTCTTTGGCAACGAAGACATCAAGGCGGACAATATTATGCTGGAGTTGGTGGACGAGTCAGTCCTAGAGGCCTTCACCCAGTCCGAAATGGATGATCCTTCGCCTAGAAAATTCGTGGACGGAGCCCCGATATACTTGTCTCGGCAATTTGGCCGCCCCAGGAAGTTCGGCAACGTCGTCCTGAGCGATTTTGGCGCCGCAGTTCGGGGCGACCAGAAGCGGAACCACGATGCGCAACCAAACGTATACAGGTCTCCCGAGGTGATGCTCAAGACAGAATGGAGCTACCCTGTCGACATATGGAATGTCGGCGTCATGGTAAGCTGGTTCAATATTCAATTACCGACACCATCAACTGTGCGCGTTCGCGTGGATTCTGACTGGCAAATATCCGCGACTAGATCTGGGACTTGTTTGAGGGGAGACACCTCTTCCAAGGCAACGACCCCGAAGGAAAAGGGTACCTAACAGGCGCCCACCTGGCCGAGTCGGTGGCCTTGCTAGGCCCACCGCCGCCGGACCTTCTGCGACGTGGGAAGCGTAGCAGCGAGTTCTTTTCAGAAGACGGTATGTCTCTTCGTTTCGGCGTATGATGAGTCGGTTTCGTATCTTGGTCGGACTAACCAAGACAATCTTGTCGTATGCATAGGCAAATGGACAGCCGGCATGCCGATCCCGCAGTCTATGAGCCTGGAGAAATCGATTACGCGGCTGGAGGGCGAGAAAAAGGAAGCTTTCTTGACCTTTGTCAAGTGTATGCTGCAATGGCGTCCCGAGGACCGGAAGACAGACAGGCAGCTTTATGACGACCCCTGGCTTCGGAGCTGAACGTGCCCCAGTTGAACCGGGAGAACGGGGTTTGGCGCAGCCTGGGTGATGGGTGACGGCAGTACAGCTAGTGACTACCTTGGTGGACTTGACATTCAGAAGAGAAAAGCCTTCCGTCCACTCGAGGTGCGCGTGGGCGATATGGAACTTGCATCTCGGCGCGGACTGATGTCGGAGCCGATGACCTCGGCCGCCGAGAACGCGTCGGCCGTGTCGATGGCCCAGATGCTTGTGCCAGTGCCCACGTCCAGAATCTACAGCCGGTCGCCCAGGAGTATCGTGAGGAGGTGGTGCGCCATGTTCCGCCCGTCATTCTGCCGCTCGTAGTTGCGGCCATGGTACTCAGTCGGGTATTCGAGGGGTATATCAGCGTCCTGGGGACAGGAGAGGACATGACGAGCTGTGAGGATAGTGGAACGAACGGTCGACGCCCTCAGCCCCTGTGGAGGCTGTTGAAGTTCGAGGGCAAGCTGACCCTCACGCGTCGCTCAACGGGCGCTCCGTCACCTGCACCCCACATGTCGACTTCAGCCCGTGCTTCGGGAGATGGAAGAGTAGATGGGTGAAAGAGGGAGCGTCGGCAGATTGGATCAGGCTAAATACGATAGGGATCCGAAATAAAAAAGCGATAACATATACATAGAAAGTCACATACTAATTCATTCTTGTCCTATTGGGCCCTATATTATCCCTTGTTTCTGACTAAATCAGGATTCTCCCAAAGACTTGGCAGCGGGCTTAAGCTGGGTTAAGGTGAGGTAGTTTGTACTTGAACGCATTGCCGTCCCAACTAAGCCATAGTTGGATGATTCACAACAACTGTTTCTGGCAAATCTATTTGCTCACGCTTCTTCAATATTCTGGTAGCTTGCCGTACTTCCCAGGCATTTGACCCGAGATTGGATATGTGGGGAAAATGGTGACTCGTCCAGTTTCTGGAAGCCAAGGAGCAAGCCAGCCAGGCCCGATCGATGCTGAGGAAAACATATGGGAAGTTGACGTTTCACTGACATTTTGCATACATGAATACCAGTCGGCATTCAAGTCCATTGTGGATGCGGATCGCCTCTCCCGCCAGCATCTAGGCGACCAAGTTGATGGCTTGATTGGAAGATAACCATATCGGGAGCGCCGGTTTTCCCATTCATAATCAAACAGCTTCCCAGGAATAGACTCGAGTTCCTACTATCTCGGCGGTATCTTTACTGCGAGGAAGGACGGGCGACGTTATTGCCTATTATAGTCTTATCACACACCAAAGCGATAATATAAGCGGACAGTAGCGTGCTGAGTTAACGGAAGTTCTTTTACTAACGCTGCCATTGTTCTCGCACAGGCTACTTCTTTTAGTCCTTGGATTAGCAGCAGTCCTGACCCCAACATCCTCAACAGCTAGACTCTTGGGTTCTGTTCCCAACCTAAATTACCTGTCTGCTGTCGACAAGTAGAGCCAACGACCCTATTGAAACCTCACCACCTTCACTTATCTGCCGATTCCTTCTCCTCGCCACCCGTGCCGGGCGGAAGATATGGCCGCAACAGACTCAGGGAAATTTCCTCGGTGCAACCGCAGCTTTGGTTGGACACCCGTTCCCACGGCGTCAAAAGGTCCGTCTCTTCGGGGGAATAATGCGCAAACAGCAACTCGAGCAAGTCCTCCCTGCGACCCATCGCGGCCTTGCAGATGGCTTCCCGGACATGGTCTTGCTTCGCCCTGCTTGAGACGGCGTCAACGCTGAGGAAAAGCGCCACCATCTCTTTGAGTCCGTTCGCTGCTGCGAGCTCCAGAGGTGAACGGTTGTCCCAGTAGACTTCTGAGAAAGGATCCGCACCGTGCTTGAGGAGCAGCTTAACAATTGTGTAATCTTCAGTGTCGAACGAATGATCCAAGGCTTTGGCGAGTGGCGTTTGATCCGTCTCGTCGTCGTTTGGAGAGACGTTTCTCGCCAGCAGCAACTCCACGACGGCCAAGTGGCCATGTTCTGCTGCCCAGCTGATGGCGCTCTGCTGTTCCTCGTCTCGAATATCAGGGTCTGCGCCTCTCTCCAACAAAAGAGACACGACCCCCGCGTGCCCATCGGCAGCTGCGTGTAGTAGCGGCGACCACCCATCATTGTCCCGAGTGTCTGGTCCTGCTCCCCCCTCTAGCAGAAGAGATGCAACCGCCTCGTGCCCTCTCATAGCCGCGGACATCAACGGTGTCCACTCTGCCTCGTCTCGAGAGTGGACGTCAGCTCCTTTGTCCAACAGCAGAGAAACAACTGCCGCGTGTCCTTCCTCAGCCGCATATGAGAGAGGGGTGCGCCCTTCCTCGTCTCTGGAGTCTATCTCGACGTCCTTCTCGAGCAGAAGTCTGACCACGTCGGTTTGCCCTGCCTTCGCAGCCCACACGAGGGGCATTTGTTGAGACTCGTCTTTGAGGCCTGGGTTGGCACCCTGCTCCAGAAGCAGCTCGACCTCCGTAGCGTTCCCTTCTTCTACAGCCCACTTGAGACGGTCTTCATCGGATCCGGTCATGGTGTCCCCAGTGGCTGCGGCAGCGGGGAGGATTGGGCTATTGGGGATAGAAGACGTGTATAGTATTGTCGAGGGATGAAAGGGCAAGTCATCTATTCCACAGAGAATGAGGGGTAACAAGTTTCAATGTCATTTCCCGAAGTCTGGGGCTGCTTGACATGTACAAATCTGGAAAGTCGCTACGATAAAGTGCCGACGCTAGTGCCCTCGATTCAGCTGTTCAGGGGTCCTCGGAGTTGTCTGTGCTCGCTCAAGCGCAATGTCGCCTTCCATGGCGTATGGACAGGTGAAGCAGACGCACAGTACTGCACTCAGACGCTAGATATCAGATGGCTTGAGGTATAGTGGACAACGCTCTGGTCGCAGGCATCATCAATCAGCCCATGGTATTATTTGATCATCATAGGTACGCAGCACATGTTCGTGCCCCTTCAAGATCAAAATCGAGATGCTGGACGGTGCAAGTCTTGGGTCCGTCCATGTTGCTGGGTCAACCAACGGCTTATCTTATCGGCGGTAATTTAGCATGCGTCATTCCAGACCCTCCCTCATTGCGACAGCATCAACCATCCAACGAACGTCAGCGGCCTACGCAAACAGGACGATGGCGAACGCGGCGGTCACGCCCCCAATGCGAGTTCACGGCTGGAATGTCCATTTCCTTGCCGGTCAGAATCCGTTCCATTTCGCTGGGCTCTTCCAAGCTGAGGGCAGCGACTTGGTCACCTTTCGAGATGTTGTGGACGAGTTGCGTCTCTGCTTCGAGTTCACAAATGCTGCTCCCGAGCAGGACCTATGGGGCGACATCGCATTCAGCTTGACTGGGCGACCCAGCTCTTCGGGCTCATGGTCTTTCGTGGCAGAGCAAGACCTGGATCAGCCTGTGCCCAGTCTCCCGTCCTCGAATCCGAAGCAACCGAACATCCTACGTTACCATCTTGTCCACCATAAATCCTCCGACTGCAATCTTCCTTCCAATTCTCTGCTGGTCGCTCATCTCAAAGGTTGGTTCGTGCTATCCATTTCCCTCGGTTTGGCGCCCATGTTGACGCGTCTTTAGCCAAATGCGCCCAGCATCTCCCTCGCCCCGCCCGCCGCCGTGATCCTCGATACCTGCCGCCGAAAAAGCCGTCTTCCGATGCTAGATTCTCACGCATGCCACTCCGACGAACCCTCAAATCCCGCGCTGGCTCTCAGTCCCCTTCGAAACGGTCCGCCTCGGGTTCTGTGTCGCCGAGGAAGGACGGTTTGAACGATGCGAACGATGCGAACGATGAGGATGTAGCCAGTATGGTTACACCTCCAACCATGGATATAGCCGTTGATTTTGCGACAAAGACTATTGCTGCCTTCAGATCCTCTTGTCTTGTCTCAGCAAGTCGCTGCGCCGTCTCGGGCAAAGGAGAGTCATGGTGCAACAGCCCGACGATTGGCCCTGCGCTCCAGGCCTGCCACATCGTTCCTCAGCAACACTATCATGTCTATCCCGGTATCGATATCCCAGATGATGATGTCGATGGAAATTCGGAGGGCAGTCCGCGTCACCTTCAAGAAGCATGGCAACAAACCTGGTCACCGAAAAATGGCATCCTCTTGATGAGCCATTTCCATGAGCTTTTTGATCAACGACTCTTTTCCATTCATCCCGAAACGTTTCGCATTCGAGCATTTGTTCCCTACGACGTCCTGATCGAGTACAACGGTCGTCAAGCGTGCATGCCCCTAAATATTGATCCAAACGCCCTCCGCCATCACTATGACATGTGTTGCATCGAGAACATGGCAGCTCAACTGCCCCTGGTGGAACTCGCCTCTCCCAGCACAAGCAGGATATCCACACCCGGGACAACCACGCCCTTTATCTCAAGGAGCAATCTCTCCGCGACGCCAACTTCGGGACGGATGGATCCTGGCGTTGGTGTGGCAGGCGATCCATCGAAGAGATTGCGGTCAACCCACGACCAAGGTCAATCCAATGAGCAGAATGACACGGCAGAGCAAGAAGAAGCGATCGATGAAAGAGTGTATAAACGAAGGCGAGTGCAGGACTATGAAATTGATGATAATGAGACTCATCCGTACGATGGCTGGCTTCGAGATGACCAAGGGAGTTGCACCACACTGGTAAACAACCGCGAGTTCCTGGCAGATGTGGACCGGAAATTGCGAATGTTCCAGGCTAGTCAGCTTTCTGGCTGAGAGGATAGAGCCTCCTGCCTAAGATAAGCACTACAATTATTCAATACCGAGTACCTCGACATCGCAGTTGATCAATGAACAAAGCAACGACGGTGAGCGGGAAAAGCATCCAGCGTCATCCTCAACCCTCAACTAGAATCAACGCACTACCTGCTGTTGGGACTGCGTTGAAAGCCCAGACAAGTTCACTTGTCCAGCAACGGTTTAGGATTGGCATCGATACCATGATTAGATCTGTCAAACTTCCAAAAACTCAAAGATCTTTTCCACGGCCATGTCGTCACCCTCCACGGTCCCGCTCAGCTCTGGGGTCACCCAGCCATCCGTCCATCCGCCGCCAAAGTCAATGATCCAGGCATCGTCAGTGTCGCGGTGAATCAGCACGTTGGAGGCCTTGCCGTCGCCCCACACGACTCCGATTTGATGCAACAGATGGACAGTCTCCTGGACCTGCGAAGCCCACTTCTTCCGACGGTCCTTTGCGACCTCGGACACGGCCTCGATGCTTCCAAGTGTCGATAGCTCCCAGGTGGCCGAAACTGGGATAAAGTCCGCCACAAAGCCAACGGCTCTCTTTTCGGCGGATACTTCGATCAGACCTAGGAGCTTAGGGACGCGGATGGTGGTTGTGTATGGGGAGGTGGTGATCTTCCAGAGGCATTCGAGCTCCCTTTGCGCGGCTTCCGGGCCCTTGTTGTCTCCCGCCTTGGAGCACATTTCTTTCCCGTCGACCGCCACGCGCGCAATGTAGCCGTTGTAGAGAATGTTCTCGAGGACTTGAATGTCCTTGGTGGAGAATCTCGGCAGATTGAAGTCCTGGTCAACGTTGAGTTGGAATGGGTGGCCAAATCCATCGCTATCACTGCGAATCAGCTCTGCTTTGCCGTCCAGAGTCCGGAAGCAAAAGGCGAATTCGTCTGGAAAGAGGAGGGTATGAAGATTGGTTGAGGTGAGTGTAGGCGGTGAGGCGATTTGGTCAAAAATTGGCCTTCCCGCCTCAACGATGGCGTCCAGGATCTCATTCGAAAGCGTGTCCGCTTCGTCGCCGTCCTCAGCATCGCAAGCGACGTTGTACCTCTCGATAAACGAATTCTCGATCGGAGGGAGAGCAGTGCCCGGAGGAGACTCAGACTTGTGGAGGTGCACGACAAGGCGTACACTGTTCCAGCGGATGTACAGGGAGACTTGTTCACGGCACCCGCTTGATATTTCTTCGAGGTGGTGAGTACTTATCATGTTGTCGGCTTTTGGATGAACGAAAAGCGAAGCTGACTCACGGTGAGGAGAGGTCAGGGAACTGAGAGAGGCGGGTGGAGTTGAAAGTGACGTGCGGATCGCAGGCCGGAAGCCAACAGCGTCAGCAGCAACCGCTAACGGAATCTTGACAACATCATCAAATCCCACCCCTTGCCGGACATTCGATCCCTGATGATGTTGATTGACGGGAAGGAGGTGCCAATGGAAAACCGATACTTCTCCTCTCGAACAACTCTCGCTTTCCACGTGATTTCCAATGGCCCTTCAACATAGGAGCCCGCCTTCTATAGAGCAGGTAGTGAGTCTCTAAAGGGCCCTCCTTTCAAGCGCCGCTTTGGTACAATACATTAGATATAATTATTTCAAGAGGTGCCTGTATGATTAGGTAAGACTGATGGAATAAATATTTCCCGATTGTGGACAGCCTGGTTGCTGGGGCGATTTCCACATTTGTGTGTGCCCTTCAGTCTCATTCTCTCCATATTATACGTACCACCAATACACTGCCCATATCCAATCCGTCGCATCAAGTTCTTCGGTGTTATACGCCTACGCTCCGTTTAACGGCCTCCGCTGGACTGGTCCTACCGCCATGCCTGATCGACTACCACTCCTTGGACGTTCCCCTATCACGTACTCGTCGGCTGTCCGCAAGAAATATAATGTTCTGAGGGAGCTTGATTATATCCCCGCCATCAAGAGTCAATATACCGACCTCTGGGCTCAGCGAGAGTCGATCGAAGCTCTTGTCAGGTACCACCTCCGGCTCGGAAACGAAGATGCCTGCACGGTTCTCAATCCACAAGTATGGATCCAAGGGGCGTTCAATGTTTGCGTCCTTGTTGAAGTGGGCTCGGGCGGGTTGACTACAAAATTTGTATTCCGTTGCCCCAAACCTCATCGACTTGTTGGGATGGTGGATGAAAAGCTGAGCTCGGAGGTTGGAGCGTATGTGTGGATGCAGGAAAAATGTCCTGACGTCCGGATTCCTCACCTCTTTGGCTTTGGGTTTTCGGATGGGCGCCAGGTAGATAAGCCCCCAAATCTATTCTCGTTTGCGTTTATACTGATGCATGGGTCTAGTTCACACATGTAACACGCCGGCCGTTCTATGTCCGCATTCTGCATGCACTATGGCGCTCCGTCTACTCCCTATTTCAATTTCCCATCTTGTCGCAATATACGAATACCCCAACAGCCCCGAGTATTCGTACGCCATACATGCTACTAGAGCACGTCGGTTCCGACTCGGTACAAATGCTGTCAAATACTCTGAACAAGCACAAGGCAAATCCAGAACGTAGGCAAAGACTGTTCCACGGCCTGACCCGAATCATGCTCTCGTTGGCCCGTATCCCCCAGTCACGCATTGGTTCTTTCCAGTTCCACAATGATGGTACAGTGGCCCTGACAAACCGATACCTGTCTTGCTCGCTCGCGATCCTGGAAAACGATGGTACACCAAGATCAATACAACGCAATGATCTACATTCCTGTACGGACTCTTTTGCTTCCGACTTGCTTACCTTTCATGGCGGGCGATTTCTCGCTCAACCAAACGCCGCTTTCAGCGAGAATGACTGCCGCGGGCAGATGGCGGTAATGTCGTTACTGCGAGCAATCTCGCATCGTTATATCAAACGGGAATACCGCCAAGGGCCATATCTTCTCAAGCTTACTGACGTCAACCCAAGCAACATTTTCGTCGACGAAGACTGGAATGTCAAGTGTCTGATTGACTTAGAATGGATCTGCGCTCTACCAGCGGAGATGCAGGATGTCCCACATTGGCTGAGTGGGTGCAGTATTGAGGAGATACATGACGAGGAATACGACACATACGACAAGGTGCGACAGGAATTCATGGGCATATTGGAAAAAGAGGAACATAAGGCAACGATGGAGCATGGCATTTCTATATCTGGAATGATGGGAGAGATGTGGGACTCAAAAGGAGTGTGGTTCTGGCATTGCCTGACATCGGTGGATGCTATGAATTTCCTCCTTGAAGACCACCTTTGCCCACGTGGACTTTTGTCTTCTGAGGTCGAGCGAGCCGTCTCAGAGTTCTGGTGCGATGACGCAGGTGATGCTGTCAAAAGGAAGCTTGCCGATAAAGCAAAGTATGACGAGCTGCTGAAGTCTCGTTTCGCATAATAATGAGTGTGTGTCGTCTAACTTGTTGACCGAGGCGTCGTACAGGCATCAAAGAAGGGACCGAGGCCCCTCGTTTTTGATATGACTTCAGCGACTTCCAGAACAACAACACCTGCTAGATGGTCCCGAACAAGAACAGGCAGAAGACCATCAACCTCTCCGCCGTGAAGAAACACCGAGAGTTCGAGCGAGATGATGATGTGGGCGGGGAGGAGTGCTTGAAGAAGGCCATGGATGCCATGGGCCAGGAGTTGCAGACCGAGACATGGTTCAACAAGACGAGGTCATTTGTGGACTCCCAAATCTGCCAGTACGTGTCGGAGGTCCCGAAGACCAAGAAGTTCCCGGCGGTCAACATCGCGGCTTCGAACCCTGGGTGATCCGCCCGGTAAGGACGGGAGTGTAGTCTTATGGTCCAACTGCGTCCCTTGATGTGGCAGTGGCGTGAGGTATACAAGCCGAGGCCTTCACTCTCGAGTACCTCAGAAAGTGCAACCTTGCTGAAGTACGTTTCCATGGCAATTTCGACGGCCGGGGAATCCAAGACGGCGTGCATCCCACGGCTGCTACTGGGGAAGTTCTTGACCAAGACCACGCGAGCATCGTTATGAACGTATATGGCCCATCTTTGAACGCGTTCTGCCAAGCTGTTTTGGCTAACGCCAATGCGTCGTCGGAGGGTTCGTCGACCCGGCGCGCAATGGCCTCTTTTCCCGCCATAGCGAGTGCGAAGGTCGGGGTGGGTACGCTTGGTGGTACGGTGTTGGGACAGGTGGATGCAGATGACCCAAATGATCCGGCTTGCTTAAGCTGCCGCTTGTATTGTGCGGCCTTTATCTCCCTATCTAGGGCGTGACGGTAGCCGCATTCGTACGCTGTGCGGCTCTGCCCCTTGTCCTTTTAGCTGTAAGGCGAGGGTTGGAAAAGCGACTTGCATTGTGTTGTGTGTTGTGTGTTGTGTGATGTGGTATCAGAAAAGACAGTGCGTATTGTGGTGTTAGGAAAGATGGTGTGTTGTGGTGTTTGGAAAGAGGGAAGAAGACAGGCCCAGCTTGATGAGAGACGGTCAGCTATATATACTGTGGTTCAGGATAAGGTTTCAGGAATTGGACCTCAAGGTCATAAAGAGGTATCCAGACGGGTTGTAAGATTAGGCTTAAGCTTTGACGTTGATGTGAACTATCTACCAGGAACCTTGACTATTTTAGAGGATCCAACCTGTAACAGACACCCATGGTACGTTCGTTAGTATAGACACGGACGTGCAGGTTTAGAACCGTGTACACATACGACTGTGGTGTTGAGTTAGAATTAATGTGAATTACGGCTCGCTTTCATAACGCGCAATGCCGGCATAATGTCCAAGAATGAACTTCTACCTTCATGTACATAATAGATAACGGTCACGAATTCCCCACAGCACCTTCAAGCTTCACAGGGGCAATCTGCTGAGATGAAATCTCCAGGGCAAAGTTCCGAACCACCATCTCATATCGTTTCTCAATTCTGGTAGCGTCTGTGAATACCCTGATTCTATCACCAAGGTTGGTTGGCCAAGCTTCATGATAACCGCGTTCTGGATGTGGACCCCCTGATGAGTCGCCTTCTCCGCACCACCAGGGTGGTTCCATGTTGCTTGAAAAGTCGTGCAGCCCATCTCCCCCTCAGCATCACATAACCCCATTCGAGAAACCACATCACAAGTCTCCCGCCAAATCCAACCATGAAGTTTTTCGTGTAGGAAAGTTGGGATGCTGACGATAAGGGTCTAAGTCGCAGCGTTAAAGCGTTAGAACCGGGGCTTCTTCGTTCTCCTCTTGCCTTCTCGATCTCTGCAAACTGCTGGATGCACACGCGATCCTTTACAGGCCACCACAGCTTGAGCATCATGACTATTGCTTCCTTCGATACAGCCACCCTACAAGAAGCCCTTCTACTAACCATACTGACTTTTCGACCCTATTCTTATATCTCCCTCATCCAGTCAACTATGAATGAAATATGCAGGTTCTAGTCATAGTATTTTTTTCCCCATGCTGCAAATGCCAAGAACTCAAGATCAGTGATCGATACTGCTATGTCACCCTCCCCCTGCCTGGGTGCCCTAAGGATGGAAAATGAGGTAAAACTCAAGTCGCAGTGGCCCCCTAGTTACCACGTACGACTGTGGATTTCCGGCCGTGTGGCCCATTGACCTATTGAGCGGCGTGGCAATGGTAACACCCCGACTCCCACGTTATCCGCCTGCCTGCTCGATAGCACCGGCCATTTAGGAGGTCGATATCTGACTGGTCCTGGATTCCCAGTCGGATCTGCGTCTCTCACATTTCAGGGTCACTGGCGGTGCAGACCTACTCATCCAGCACGACAACAGACTCCTCTCCTCCCTTGACATGATGCTTGAAGGATGATGGCATCTCCCTGTGGAAAGCAATCGACCTCCAGTCGCGCACGCTCATATGCCATATCCATGCTCCTCAGGAATAATTAGGTTGGCTTTGGGATTGGGTACCTAGAACTCATCGTTCGATTCAAAATAGCGCAGGGACGGAGTCGTTCTTATTAGATGTCCAGTAACCGATGTGGTGGATTAAACTCGCATCTTAGCCTTTAGCCTCCAGGGTGGCAATACGTACGTATCGCTGAATTCCTTGTGTCCTGCTGCTCACTTGACAAGCCATGATCTCTGTACACTGGCCTGTCGGCCACGGATTGTCTTGAAACTTCTCTTCCATTTCCTCCTGGACTTCCTGTTACACGACACCAATCTAGATGGTCAACGCACATAACTTATCGCCGCTTTTACTGAGGCTGCTCAGGGCACACTCAGGACAGCCTTAGGTTAGCTTAACCTCCACTCTACTAAGCTCAGGCAGTTTCACTAATATATAAATTAAATACTATACTATTTATCTAAGTTTTCTAGCTTTAGTCAATATCATCCAGACAGGTAGTAGATAGATCAAAGCAACGCAGCAGATAACACACAGTAGAAAACACAGCAAGGTACTATGCCCCGTACCCAAAGTCACAATACCTTGAACATGGCAAGGTTTCCCAGTAGATGGTTCCCATCAATCTCAAAGCTTGAGTCTGATCAGATACAAAGGTTAAAAGATGGACTTTAAAACCAACGAGGCCCAAGACAAATAAATCGACGTATGATACAGTAATTATTACACATTATGTTCCCTCATAAAAGGATTATTTTATATGGAAAGTCCCTGTATCCTTTGAGTCCCTTGATGATAGCGAGAGGCGATAGGCATACTATGAAGATAGCTTTATAAGCCTTAGCGAAGCCGCTATTAACAAGCTAGACGACCGAGTCTTTCCTAAGATGGCGCACTTCGGCTGCGATGCCTTCCTCTGCGTGTGCAGCCGGGTAAATGGACATAAAGTATAATTCGTGCACGGTCTGATTATTGACTTTGGATGAAAATGCTTGAACATCTGTTCCATTGCCAGTGAACGAATTGGATATCTGGGTCTCCTATCGGTGTTGATCAATGAGGCATTGGACAGCTTGCGAAGGAGGGCAGGTTTTGAGGGAATAGTACATATAATGACGGAGGTTTGTGCACGAGTATCTGACTATGCTAGCATAGACTTTGCGAAGTACTTGTGCAGAAAGTGATGTAGCCTTTCTAAATGCCATCCATCCCTTGGCCTGAACCTATCTGGCCCTCGGTAGCCCATCACCCTTAAAGCTCCTCTTGGACATCCGTATCCATATCCACATCCTCCGCCTTCCATCCCGAATGAGCCTGCGGGTGCATAATATCCTGCGCTATGCTGTGCCAGAAGCCACAGGCGTCCTTCGAATTTTGGTCATCTTCAACTAGATTCCATCCGTCCGACGAAGGCTTCATGACATGGGAAAAGAGTAGCCCAGATCCATTAACGACCGGCCATCCAGGATTTCCAGTACCATTAGTATTGCCATAACGCGCGAACGACGAAAAGTATTGCAAATAGGTCGGTATGATCTTCGAGCGCAGCTGTAGTGCCCATTTGTTTGCCGCTAGGAGAGGGTATTTGAACGCTCTCCAAAACATAGCCACGATCTGTCCCGGGACATCTACATTAGCGAACAGCGGGACTAGATCAGTTGCATGATATGCCAGGTCATCATTGGGAAAGCCGTAGTTCATCGCGTAGGCCTGCTGCGGATACGAGTCGAGGAGATCTCTTGTATTGCATGTGAAGGATGCGTCCCGGATGACGTGGCGTAGGCAGATATTGTAGTCTCCCTTGTAATTCTTTACACAATTATACTGGTTCGCAATTTTCGTTCTCAAGGGAGCCAAACTCTCGCCTGGAAGGAACTTCGTTAAGAACTCGTAGAAGGTAGTGTTATCGATGACACTTAGTGGGGTAAAACGCTGAGCATCGTTCGCACAGTGAGAGACGATGGCGGATTTGATCCCTGGCCAAAAGTTTCCTATGTCAAGATGTTAGCGTCACCGTCAAGACGGCAGGTTAGTTGTTATCTACCTTGAGAGAACGCCAGAGTAGGAATCGTCTTGATCCAGGCATTGTCCACTGATGGCCCGATGGGGAAAAGCCCAGTCTGTCTGACGCTATTAAAAAGCTTCACATTCGCCAAAGCCAGGGTTTCTATTGTGAGTGACGGGTTTCTGATGCATTCAATATCGTATGGGGCATGGCAGCCAAGGGAAGTTGAGAAACTCTGGTAGACTTGATCCAGCTGGCCGCCGACTGAGTTGTCCCACGCCCATTCGAAGGCCGGACTTTGTGTAACATATCGGGTGAACAGCGGATCCTTCTCTCCATTCTCTCGGATGAGGTGGTGGAGAATGGAACCACCACCGGCTGACTCTCCCCAAGCACTAACAGCGTTGTTATCTCCGTGAACCTTGCCAATGTACTTCTGAACCCATCGGAGTAAGAGATTCTGGTCGTACAGCCCGGCATTGGGCAGGCCGTTGGTCTGCATGAAGGAGCCAGCCAACCATCCAAAAGCTCCGAGCCGATAGTTTCCCGCTACGAAGATGGTTTTGTAGTCAGAGGCTTTGATGAGGGACCTCCCATTGTAGAGGGGCCCGGTACTCATCCTCTTTGTACCGAACGCATATGCCCCTCCGTAGAACCAGACGGTTACGGGCAGTGGATGGGAACCTGGTTCGTCAAACACCGACCGCGGCACATAGACGTCAAGGAAGAGACAGTCTTCAGTTCCACTCCAGGGAGGCGCCGTAGTGGTATGCGACTTTTCTGGGTCAAGGTCCTGATTAGGGTCGCCAAGGGGACTTCTACCGCCAGGTGCAGTGCTCAGTAGGCTTGGGTTGATTTGGAGACAATCCGTAACGTCGGGGGTAGCTTGGACGCTGCTGTTGCGCTCCTGTGGGAAATCGGATGCGCCGAAACGTACCGGCTGGGCCCCGAAACGGACATTCTCAAATAGGTAAATCTTTCATTTGTTAGCTGAGTCCATACCCGGGTTCGAGACGCATCGCACCTGATCGTCCGCCGGAAGGATGGTAGCCGGGTACGATCCCCAAGGAAGCTCCAGGGTAGGAAGGGGTGTCGCTCCATGAGCGTTGGGGAGGAGGCTCAAAGAGCCGAGTAAAAAGGTCTTCAAATTCATAGTTGTGAGCTTTGTTGGCATAATAGAGTGAGTATCTGCCTATGCGGCTGTTGCCCTACTCACATACTTAAGCTCGTGTTATATATAGGTCGAGCATGTGTACCTTTGTCAATATTCAGCTCTCCACAAACAGCTATCACACTCCGCTAGCGTGTGATAAGTTACCACACACCGTAATATTGGCAGCTGAACCGAAACATTGTTTAACTAGAGCGGGGGCGACATTGCAATTAGGGTTAGATCGCGGGGAAGGCTGCGACTAGAGGCACTGCCTGGATTGCACTCAATGTGATTCGGGCTTTTTGGAATGTCCATAGAGCTCAAGTTGGTTATACCGAATTCCACAGAGATTTGGCCTTCCACTATGGATGTCTCCTAAGAACAAGGCTCTAGCACGATATTCATTTCATGCCGAATGATTCGTTAGAAAACTAAAGTGTGAAAGATGGGATGTATTAGCTAGGATCAAAATAGTCTTTCTTGCTCTCAACAGACCACTCGAACAGACCCCCGCAATATCTGCCGGGGGCCGAAACCGGGCAGAAAGAGGAAGTTTAGATACACCATCGAATAGAGCGGTAGCTAGGTTGGAGCCACTGCAAACTGGATAGCTATGATAAATAAAATCTCTCGATAGATGGGTAAATGTGAATTCTGGTCCAGCTGGATTTTGGGGAGAGGTGAAATAGAATGCCGCCTGAGGGAAGTCATTCACGATGAGATCCATTCTTCACCGTGGAATGTCTCAGCAGCCACTCATTTATTACCAGCATTATCCCTTATCAAAAGCTTACTGCTCGTTGTCTTGTCCAGTTTCGGTCTTGGACTTCTCTCTCCAGGACTAGTTCAAGCTGTTCCGCATACCAGTCATCTTCTAACGCCTCCTTCGCAGATTCCTCCTCACCTTCGTCAAAGTCTCACTCGTCCTTTGGACTTGAGGCCTTTCGCTTGCGTGGACTGGCAGTCCTACTGTTACTGCCTCCGTAAAGTGCTATTAACAATATGCCTTCGAATAGTTCTATCTTGGCTTTTGGGAGTCCTCTACCACTACCCTCGTTAGACCCTGTCTTAACCTGACTAAACTTTATGATGCGATGGTTAATACTGCTAATAATAAAAAGTTTAATAAGGTATATAATAGCCTATATAAACCTTATAAAGAGGTACTCCTAACTAACTATATTAAATAGGTATATAATCTTATTCTAGTATAATATAGTAAAGTCTATATAGTAAGGATTAAGTATATATAAAATAAATTCTTAAACCTAATACTTATCTAGTTTAGGGATAAAGGTAAAAACTTAGTAATTAAGATAAATATAGATATTAGACTATAGTATAATAATATTACTTAGAATATTAATATTATATTATCTATTACCTATTAATATATCCTATTAATTAAAACCTACTTATCTTCCTCTTTTAGGATAATATACGCTTTAGTTATAATATAGGATGTATTAGTAATAGGGCACCGGTTCTAGGTTAGTAGAGATTTTACGGCTCGTAAGGGCTAGAACGATAGTAGTCAGTTGTAAGAGAACTACCAATCCCGAAAGCTAGGGACGATAGGATATTCATCTATACTAGATGAACACCAGTGGTTATTGTGAAATCGCGGCATGCACTTACCATCGCCCTCGACAAAAAACCAGTATTCACTCTGCGTTAGGACGGAATTAGAGCCAGTGTCCACACGGCGAACCCCCTTGTCGTCGTTCGTAAGGTAACCGGTGGCGAAGGCATTCTTGGCAACAATATGGCAGGCTAGGAGGGCGGTTTGAGCGTCGACGCCAATAGGTCGGGTTGCGACGGCGTCGGGTCGACACGAGGTAGGTAAAGGAGAATGTTGACCGGGGTCGGATAGCCTGGATGATAGAAGAGGGTCTTATCGCTCCGCAAAGTACGAGATCTAGACACAGAAATCGCAGGAAGTCGGACCATCGGCAAGGTAGTTGCTGGGGATTGTTCGGGGAGCTTGTGTTGACGTCAATGTGGGAGTGTTGGATTCCGGGGCAACCGCCATTATCGGATAGTAAAAGCACCGGCTATTTTATGCATGAGTCGGACCCGGCCGCGAGAGCCGGACCCGGACCCGGGATTAGCCCGGAAGATCGGGAGATCATGGTTAAAACAACACCAATCCCAGCAGATCAAGCATCCATTAAATGATCAATTCCACCTAAATTCGGCCTGTTGACCCGCCATGATAGGATCACACGTCCGACACAATCTTCACGCCGTGACTCTCAGCCATTCCACTCCCTTGACTAAGAAACAAAGATTATGAAGAATGGGATCTTCTACGCCTCAGTCAAAGCACAGGCCATTTACGGATGAGTCGGACCCGGCCGTGAGCGAGGATGACTAAGGACCTAGACCCGGGATTGGCTGACCTCCGGGGTAACCCTCGCGGATCATCTTTGCCCCGATGAAACCGCCTGCCGCCAGACAGGGAGATCGCATCAATTGACCCGCATTTCTTCACCTTTCCCACCTTACCAAAGAAAACAAGATTATCAAGAATGGGATCTCCTACGCCTCACCGCCGCCATCGATCCTCACTTGAAGGAGTCCTTGACTTTTCTACCGAGATCCCGTTGGATCCCTCTCTACGCGACAAGGCCCATGGTGTTTTTGCTGGCATCATAAACCACTTCGACCGCTCATCGACCGCAGAGAAACCATATAACCGTGCTAAGCTGGTTCGCCTGACATTTGAGCATGCTCGGTCAGAAGATTCTCGATGGAGTTTCTTGCAAGCATTCTTCAGATCAGTAAACATTACGATGGATGAGGATATTCCCGATCTCGACGACAAAGCGGTTGAAGAGGAGATTCGTTCAAGCTTGAACTCCTTCGCAGATTTCTTAGTGGACAACTTCTTCCTTCCACGTAATTCATCCTTGCCACAGTCTTAGAACCAAATACTGATTATATCCTAGTTAAGGCTTCTGGCAGTAAGACACCACAGCCCTCGCCAGCAGCAGCCTCCCTGGTTCCAAGCGGACCTCCTGCTCTTGGGTCTATAGACCGATTGGCCTCGCTCAGGCGCGACTGTCTCATTCGCGATCGACATCGTTGTACAATCTCTCGCAACTTTGACATGAAAGAAGCCGAGCAACGTGTTAAGGATAGCGGATACGACTATGCCTTAGATGATGAAGGATGCTTACTGAAAGATCAAGCACCCGGGTCATTTTCTCAACTAGAGGTTGCGCATATACTTCCTCACTCATTAATGACTATGACAGAAAACGCCGAGCTGGTAAGTGAACTTAAAGCGTGAAGGCTTAAGCTAATATGTTTCCTAGAACAAGTCGAAAGAAATAGCATTATCAATACTCAACATGTTCGACAGTGGCATCATCCACCTAATTGATGGCCCATACATTGATCGCCCTAGGAATGCTCTCACCTTAAATATGGACCTCCATCGACAATTTGGTAGCTTCCAGGTCTTATTTGAGCCTGCGCCTGGTCCTCATACTTATCGGATTGATTCAACCATCCGCGAGCCCTTTAAAAGCCCGATTCTCCCTGTCACCCGGGAACTCTACCTCACCCCTGAGCGAACCATTGATCCCCCATCTGCTCGACTTCTTGCCATTCATCGCGCAATTTGTCTCATTTTGCATCTCAGTGCTGCTGGGGGTCACATCGATAGTATACTTCGCGATATGGATGAGGGGGCTGTGAAAGCCGACGGCTCAACGTATCTGGCTAGTATAGTGCGTCTGAAGCTAGAGGGTTGGTGGGATGGCACCATCGTCAGATAGCTAACTTTCTGACCCTGTGGTGGATGAGGGCGACAGCCGCGGAAGTTGAATAATCTCGACATTCTGCTCCTCCTGTTGGCAGTTCCAGCAGCCATAATGTACCGAATCTCCGTATTCATCCACATCAGCTTTGATAGCTTCAATATACTTTTCCTGCTCAGCCATCTTGCGATCGATTAAGGCTTTTACGCCCGGGCTCCCTAGGACCTTCTTCAGCTTGCTCAGTGATGTAATCGCGGGTTGTCTTGAAGGTGGTTTTCTCCGGGAACAAGACAGTAGGGTTAAGATGCTCAACCCCCTGAGGACTCCCGACCGGGGTATCATCGAACCGGACGCAGATGCAGATGTTGAACGAGCCGTGCGTGATGGAGAAGATGTGGCACGGTGTGCTGCCGTAGTGGGATGAGGCCAGATCGCAGACAGCCTGCCCCTGGCGTCCCGGATGTGCTCGATGAAAGCCTCGCGCGCTTTATTGATCTGGCCATCGATGATCTCATCCTTCATGGTGAGTTGTGAATAATCCGCTGGTCGACGCTCCGAGGTTGATGATCAAAGTAGGATGCGGGGCGGTGAAGCGTCGATGCAGAAGTCGGCCCGTCATCCTTTATGTCAGACTCGCCCTGACCACATCGCAACTGACACATTTTCCTGGGCCATGAGTAACAGAACCTCTGACCCTCAACCTCCAAGCCTTCAACTCTCACCTATCGACATGCGCGCCATCGGATCTCAAAACTCGGTCGACTACCTCCCACTGTAGCCACAATGAGGCGCTTGTGGGGACAGGATCCTTCGGCACGAGAGGGTCATCGCCTGTGAGAGAAGCCCGCTTTCCATATACTCCTCGTGCTGACGAACCAGTCTAGTGTCTGGCAACCAAGGTTCAACTGCGTGTACAGGACGTACTCGCCCCTTTGCATTTCCTCGACCTGGCATGGCGCCGACATAGGTAGATGGACGTTTGCTATGTCGCCGTCCCGATCGTAGCGGATGCGCCGCCGCGCCCGACTTCATTCCTGTGCACTACGATTGTTACCACATCTTCAGCCAAAGCTGAAGCCAAGCCTTCGTGCTAGAGGAGCATGAAGTCTTGGACCGCCTGTGGACTGTGGGCGCATGGAGGAGCCCATGGCTAAGCGCGCAGCCCATCCGCCTCACCGAAGGTGCTATTGACCAGGCTGCGCTCACCAGCATATCTGAGCTGTCACCAGAAATTATCCACATGATTCGGGATCTCTCCCGTCATGAATTGCTCTGGCGATCAATCTCCGTGTTGGCCATCGCATTGAAGCGGCCGCAGCTGCAACTCACCAAGACCCCTAGACGGCATCTTGTCCTGGGAGCGTCGAGGCCTCCTTGTGCTCAGCTCGTCTTATTCATTGCTGCCACCTCTGATTAGACTCACTCTCGATGTTCACGGGGTTTGTAAAATAGAACGCCTACACAAGCGGCCCTTGTATAACGGCAATCCAACCGAACTTTGCATTCATCATCGAGCGTAGAAGAGATTTGTCCAATGTCGACGTTAAACTCAAGGTACACATCTTCTTCATCTTCCTCAAATCGCGCGTGGGCTGGGCATGATCAGGCATGTTGGGGGGTTTTGGAGAAGAAATGATGGGCACGACTAGATGATAGTACAGACAGTCAAGATAGCGGCTGGTTGGAAGTGCCTGTGCGATTGCATCTGATATGATCAGGAAACATTTGAACTGGGAGAGACGGCCAAATTTATATCTGTGGATTAAACCTACGTAACTGATCATTGCGAGGGGGGCAATCATTGACGTGCATAAAAGGTTCCAGCTGATTGAGCTCGAACAACTCCAGGTGCAATGTGGCGTTGTGGTCTTGTGCTACGGCATCCCCCAACGCCGGAGTCTTGGACGAATTTTGGACTCGGGCCAATCACGACTGGGAACTCGTCGTTTCGTTGCCTTACAGTCTGGATCTGACAAGGCGTTTCAGTACTGACCGGGAAAGAGCATGGCCGAAGGCGGGAAGAAGAAAATTCGGACAGTATCCAATCACATCGCAGATGACAGTGCCAAGAGCAGTGGAGGCTCGGTGCGTGCGCTGTACCTCTGGAATTTGGATCCTGTCCAATGAGACGAGGACTCCGAGAAGTGAGGCTGGACGCGATCGGGGATTCCGATGTTTACCAGAGTGAGGGACGATAACAGAACCTTCCGCTGGAAGGTGCCAGGGGCGTCATGGCGGTAATGAAAGCAGTCCACGGCTTCACCAAGTCGTAAGTCCTCTCCTTTCAAGGCGCCCCCGCTCGCCGATTTGACTCGTCTCAGGAAATCTCAGTATGTTTCACAGCTGGGGAAGTGGAACTACACAAAGTACTCCAAGGACACAGACCCGCGTGACTGGAAAGTGGCGGGTTATAAGGTCTCCAAGGCGAGGAAGCGCGGCAAACAAGTCCAACTCTTCCTCAAGGGGAACTCGGTGACTGGAAAAGTCCTCCGAACCCGAGGGTACCTTACAAGTCTCGACCAGCTACAGCTTGAAGGTTGGTCTTCGGTATTCTCTGGTTCCAATATCCGGCTCTAATTTCTTCCCAAGGATCCTCACCTCGAACGCCCCCCGATTTCAATTTTTCTGCCCAATCACCTGCGCCGCCCAACACCAGAAGTCTACCCTTCACCAACTTCTGGGATGATATCAAGAGCTTCAAATTACCTTGTAAGCCCGCCAGGAACTTTCCGCTTACGCATTCCATTGATAGCTTATTCATTTTGGTTAGCGCAAAATCTAGACGCCATCGAGTTCACAACGACAGTCATTGACCTATACAACTCCGCCGCAGCGCAGCGCGCACAGTCATTAATGTCGCTGTATCTTCCGGCATCTGCCAATTCAGCGGTTCCGCAAGATCTCCAGCACAACGACCAGCACACTCGGGTCGAGCACTGGTGGAGGTTCATAACATACGTGCTCTCCAACAACCATCTGGCAAGCCTTGATCATAAGGACGGACACAAGTTGTTGGGAGTCTTGAAACAAGCGAACATCCCGAGAATACTGAATTCTGCTCCACTGTCAAAAAAGCCAACTGCCGTCGTGCCATTGGTGGCATGTCTTCTTTCAAGGCGCAACTGGCCACTTTTCCAGGCTTTGCTAGATGTTGGTGCGCATCCAATTCCAACCGAAACAGTCAGAGGGTACGACAACCATATGACACCTCTGGCAGCTCTTTTCTACTGTGAACGCGTTACACGTCAGCCTATCCCTAATATTAGGTTTACGGATTTGGCGACACAATCACTCCTGGATGCAGGAGCAAACCCTTTGGACGCGTTAGCACTTGGAATCGCAAATTGCAGAAGTGGAATGAGTCGAGCAATGCTTGAGACTATTTTGGAAAGAATCATAGCTCAGTCGACACCCAGTGGAAGCACCAGCGATGCTGAAACCTTAGCTCTGATACAGGCAATCAGGCTAGGGGACCCGGTCCTTGTCGAGGACCTCCTGGATGGGGGAATCGCAACAACTGCAATCGACCAGTATGATAACTATCCCTCTCCACTATATGTAGCGCTTTCGGAAGTTTCGCAGATGCGTTTCAATGATCAGAATGAGCAGTATGACATCGTCTACAGCCTATTGGAGGCTGGATATGGCCAACATGGCTCGATACGGGTATCAGAACATCGATGGATGTCCCCGGTGCACCATGCGGTGAGAGAAGGCGATCGGATATTATTGGAACTGTTGCTTGATTTTGGAATCCACCCGTCGCCGCGTTACTGGGAATTCGGGTGTCTGGCTGATCCTCGCCTCCCTCTTGATATGATCAAGATTTTATTTGACCATGGAATCCAACCCATGGATGTCGCAACAGAACTCCGGATTTCGGTAATGGGCCTACCCCCCAGAGATGCAGTCGCAGCAACCGCTTTGCAGGTCGCTTCAGCTCTGGGCTATCCCGAGGCGGCACAGTTTCTAGTCGAAAATGGCGGCGCCGACGTCAACGCACCGGGCAACAAAACGCGTGGCGCGACGGCCCTGCAGTTTGCTCTCATGGGAGAGTATTTTGATATTGCACGGCTGCTTATTGACAACGGAGCTAATGTCAACGCACCGCCGTCCTCTTTCAATGGAACTACGTGCCTGCAAGTTGTTGCTTCCAAGGGAGATCTCGCCTGGGTCAAAGTTTTGGTCCGGCAACACGCCGACGTCAATGCCGCACCCCACCCCGAGAGCCATCCGGGCGGCACTGCGCTTCAGCATGCCGTCAAGAACGGATCACTCGATGTCGCGAGATATCTCGTCGATCACGACGCACAAGTCAACGCCGCGCCGGATCCACACGGAGGGGCAACGGCCTTGCAATACGCAGCCATCTATGGGTTTGGCGCAATTGTCGAATTCTTAATACGACATGACGCCGATGTTCATGCCAAGCCTGCCGAGAAGAATGGAAGAACTGCCTTGGAGGGTGCGGCTGAGAATGGCAGGCTTGACATAGTCCAGCTCCTTCTAGATCATGAGGTCGGCTGTCGGGAAGAGGATGGCCACAATGGCCAAAGGGCATGCGAGTTGGCAGAGGCACACGGACATTTTGCTATACGAGATTTGATCAGAGGGCATTTAGGTGGGGAGGACGATGTGCGTAGGGAGTTTGAAGCGTGTAAAGAAGATTGAGACTGTGGCATTCAGCTCGACACACATGTCAACAAGCGGCTCTAGTGAATTACCGAATCCAACCTTGTCATCGCACCGGAGTAGGCAAAATATCTTAGCGATGAATTAACCCCATTCAATTTCGCCTCGATAAGGATGGAATCACTTCTCGTAGAGCCAATTATGTAGAGCATATTCGAGAACGTGAGGACGCGAAGGCCCTTTAGTGGACGATGACAGACGTAAATCGGGGTTGTTTTGTTACAACAATCATCGGCCTGCTTGATGTTCATCTGGGTGGATGTCGTCGACGTTATCGAGGTCATTGATTCGCGGGTGATACATATGGATATAATGAAAAGTCTGATCTTTGAGATTCAGACGGTGCCTTTGTTCGAGATTGCCGCGGAGTACTTGGAGAATCCCATGTCCAGGAAGAAGAGCTCTCTGGAAGGCTCTGAGGAGAAAAGTGGCCGACGGTGTCTGTGAAGCCATAATGAAAGAGCAGTCTTATAGTGCGAGAGAACAACAAAAATGAGGAATCCTTTCGTTGTGATGCGATGTTTGTCGAAGGGTTAAGGGCTGTTTTATAAAACCACGCCTGAGATGGAGGGAAGAAAGTTGGCTTCACGATGGACACAAGCCGTGTCTCTTATATGTGCTATTTAGGATCTGTCCTGTTTTCTATGGCAAGGACACCGGACTCTGCAACGGTATGATATTTCTTTATGAAAATGGGGGAATGCGCCGCCGCGGGGCAGTGTCGCTTACATACTGACAGTGGTACGGTAGTGCTGCAGCCGTCTGGGCTCTGCTTCCAGCCCACACCGTACTTGACCTCTCCAAGGAGACCACAGCGGCATGGCGTGCGAGTCGAGCTTGGAGCAGATGGGATGCATCAGCATGGAGACGGTGGGTGGAAGTGTCTTTCTCTGGGACACGATGTCCCCACCTTCTCGTTTACTGAGGATTTGTCCTACATCTCTGTGAGAGGAGAAGGCTGAGCAACATAACTTGTTTTGTTTTGTAAACTTGAAAGCGGTGTTTTTTTGTGTAACAATTCTCCATCTCAAACTGAGGAAAGTGCCGCTGGCAACTGAGGTGGCTTCAGAATACCGACGAGCGGGTAAATCACCATCTCTCAAATCAACCTTCTGATCATGCCAATCAGGCGGCTGCTGAGAAGACACGAACCACTGTTTACCGGAGATGCAAACACGATTGAAGAGATACTCTCACAGCTGGGTTGTTACAGAGAAGCTTCAAGGATAGGTTGCGATGATTGACATTGTAGCACTATCGAAGAAAGGACTGAGGACTCGGGGAAGATTTTACAAGTCGACCACCCAGACCACAAACTATGAGAACATTTAAGGGCTCGTGCAGCATTACGTGTTCAATTAGATACTGTCAACAGAGCTATGGTGGGCATAAAGAAGTGTTCCAATGATGGAATGTCAAGCCTCGGGGCTCTGCGACGTATACAGGGGGCATAGTGGTGCGGCTGTACACGAGAATCCGGCTCCGGCTCCGGCTCCGATGCTTCCGACTTCCGGCAGGATCTTCCGAAGAAATGCCGAGGGAGCCTTGCCACAACAACACCAACGCGTCCGCGAATTCAATTGGACACGACGAATCGGCCACCAGCCCCAGAACCCCAGGGCCTGCTTTCAACTGATGAAGAGTCGAGATATGAGAGGAGAAAGCCGGTACTTATCTTCCTGCCAAATACCTTGTCGTCGCTGATCGCTCCGTGGCTGACATGTTCCACAGACCGGCGCGAATCCCCGCCTGCTTCACCCGCCACTGGTAGTCTTCACGAAGGCGCTGGGCACTGGCTGAGACGCGTGTGGCAGACCCGACCACAATGGCACGCTATCTGAACCCGGCCAAGATCGGCCTGCTCGGCCTCGTAGAGCTCTACGCCGAAGGAGCTGTCCCCAGTGATGCCGTCCTGCCCGTCCTCTCCTTCGTTACCTCTCATTTCATGAACCATGAACCGTCGAAAACCCCTGCAGACCAGGCTTCACGATGGAACAGAGCCGAACGCACCGTCGGTCTGATCATCTCCATCAAAGACTTTGAGAAGCTTCTCGGCAGCTACCCCTTCCTGATGGGCATGCCAGGACGGAAAATGTGGGACCAGTTCCTCGCAAAGCTCTGGAGCATCAACTCCCTCGACGCCCTGCACGAGTTCTTCGAGAACCTGACCGACATGCTGTCGAAGAGCAAGGAGGAACGGCGTCAGCTGGGCGAGCCGGAAGAGGAGGAAGGCATCAAGCTGTCGCCGAACTCGCCGCTGGGCATCTTTGTCCGCAGGTCTCGCCTGGAGTTTCAACGACTTCAGTTCCATGACTGCACGGAACTGTGGAAGAACTTTGTGCGGTACCGCCAGCCCACGGCTGCCTATTTGAAGCGGAAAGTCCCAGGCTTCGGGCGTCTCAGCTTCGACAACGTCCTCCTCGTCGGGGAGCACGAGGACTGGGACCACAAAGGCGTCATGGATTTGGCATCTGTGGCGTATGGGGATATGCTTACGGGGGACCAAAGCAAAACACTGGCTGTCAGCACCTACGACATCGAGACTCTGCTTGAGTTTCAGATCGGACAGATGCAGAGTGAGTGATGTTGCATTATCGTGCGTTAGCCTTGACTGACATGCCGCAGGATACGGAAACAGAATACCACTCGAGATTCGGCATCAGTTCCACGACCTTCTCAACGACAGCTTCCTGGTCCCTAGCCTCACGCATTATCTCACGTATGTCTCCCAGTCAACTTCTGGTGTGGCCTCAACTAACGCTGCGCAGCTTTCTCGACTCCTGGCGGGGCGGAGATTATCCCACCGCATTCGACTTCTTGCATCGATACTTCGACTACACAATGCAGAACAGAGATCGTCTCTTTTACCAATACGCTCTGATGAACTTGGCGGTTCTCCAAGCCGACTTTGGCTGCCACAAGGAGGCAGTCGCAGCCATGCTTGAGACCGTCTCGACGGCGAGAGAAAACCACGATATGACTTGCTTGAACTTTGCACTGAACTGGCTATTCCACTACGGCCGTGCCCATCCCGACCTCGTCCAAGATTTGGAGTCCAATAGCATGCTGGGGGCGGGCAAGGAGAGCCTGGCGTTTCTTCGCGTCAAGGCCAAGGAATCGGGAATGTGGACGCTCTGGAGTTCCGTGCTCATGAGCGAAGCCAAGCTTGGACTCGTTCATGGCGACAGCGTGGCGACGGCTCTCGAGTTCATGGTTCGGAGTTCGCAGGTCCTCGTCGAGAGGAACATGAAGACCATGTTTGGGTCGCAACTCTCGCTTTCTTCCGCGGTATGGGATCGACTGGGTCTTTCCAGCCTCTCCTTCACCAACTGCGAAGTCTTTTTACGCTGCTATGCAAGACATTCCATCTTCGATGACGAGCTCAAGCTCACCTGCCGCCTTGCGCTCTTGTTGACGGCCCGGGGCAAATACGACCTGGCTTTGGAGAAGTTGGAATCTTTGGACGAAAACTCACTGAGATCGTGGAAGCCTAGCCAATACTGGCACAAGTATAGGGGCATGATCAAGCTCAAGAGGGACCTTCACCACAATGATCTTGACGGCGCGGAGCAACTCCTATCTCAGATCACGCAGTCAAAGTTGGACGACCTGGAGCCGGACTTGGCCTTCCTCGCTGACACCCTCCACATCGACTGGTTAACCCGCCGAGGAGATCTTCAAGCTGCCTTTGCCAAGGTCGACACGATGATTGCGAAGCTGCGACATGAGAAGAAAGACGTGGCTCTCCGAGTGAAGCTTTTGTTGCTGAAGGCATCACTTCTCACGAAGTCCGGACGGCCACAGAGAGGCTTCACCATCGTGATGCGAGCCACGAGCATATCCTGGAGAGCCCGACTTGTTCTGTCTCTATGGCATTCGATCGGCGCCCTCGCCAACATCCTGGTTTCCCTGGGCGAATTCGAGGCGGCATCTCAACTACTCATCGCAGTCATCCCACGATCCCTCGAGTGCGACGCGACGGCCCTCACCGCACAACTGTACTCCCACCTAGCCGACGCAACCATGGGCCTCGCGGGAAAGCACGACGCCAACTCGCAGAAGCGCAAAGACTACCTGGCCAGGGCTGCCGCGGCAGTGCAGAAGTCGTTTGACCACTTCACCGCCATCGAGGATATAAATCAGCAGTGCCAGATGATGGCGAAGAAGGCCATGGTCATGAAGCTATCCGGGGACATGGTCCTCGCGGCGGATTACGCAGCGGCGTATGTGGAATTACAGAAGAAGGCCGAGTTATTTAGCCTTGGAGGGCTATGAGCGATGATGTACGAAAATGGGACAAGAGGTGCATATGGCGGAGCAGTGAAGCATGGTTGGGGTTCTTTACAATTGTTTATTTGTACATGAGACAGGTAATAGATTAACAAGTCCTGGACTGTCCTCACCGGTAAGAGCGACAAGGTCTACAGGCAACATTTCATGACCACCCTCAGATCGGTTCCCAATACTATAAATACGCCAGCCCATGTTCTCGTGCCCGCAAGCCCGTCTACCACCGAATCTTCTCGCCCTTGCGGTTCCTCAACTCGCTCTCGTCCGACTTATCGGCAACCTCGCCTTCAGCGGCGTTGTTCGTTGCCCAGACCCTCTCGATGCACAGTTCAAAGGGCCCCTCGGTGCGGTCCGTCAGGCCGATGCCCACGGTCATGACCTTCTGCCGCAGCATCTCGGTCTGCGGCTCGATGACGAAGCCGTGGTTGGTGCGCACGAAGTCGTTCCACTTGACGAGCACCGTCTCCCACTGGCCGGGCCGCTTGGGGAACAGGCGGTGCTGGTGCAGGTCCGAGGGCTCGACGCTCTCGGTCTGGAGGTTGATGAAGTAGGCGCGGCCGTCCGACTTGACGCGCATGGCGAGGTAGACGTAGGGGTCGATGTCCCACAGGGCGCGGCCGAAGAGCGTCGGGCGCTGGTCGGGCGTGCGGAAGCCGGCGAAGCCGGTGCGCTCGATGCTGGGGTGGTTCGTCGGGAGGCGGGTTGATATGGTGCCGTGGAATCGGGCGAAGGATGTGGGAGTGTTGGAGGAGGATTCGGAGGATTCGGCGGAGGTGGAGGTTTTGGACGTCGTCTTCGTTTCGCTGGTAGTTGTGTATTCGAGATTGCTCTCCGAGTATCCGCCGATGGCCCTATCGGACATGATGATGCAGTCTCGGACTGTTTCGGGGGTGTTGAAGTTGTACAGAGGCCGTGGGGTAGAAGCGCCTTTGATGGCTTCCAACGACATGGCTAAGGCACGTTAGGCAACAGGACTGAGACGTAAGGAGGACGAGGAGAAGATACCAATGTGCGTCCTTCGTCTGAGCTCGTCCATGCTCCGGCCAAGGATGCCTTTGGAGAGGAGAAGCGGCGTCGGCCTCATGATGGCGAAGGTGATGATGCAGCGGAGAATGGGAGAAGACGGGGACAGGCTTGTCGCGGAGCCCAATTGGCTCACCGTGATTCGACAAACATGAGCTCGATAAGTGAATGAGGAAGATGGAGCTTTGCGCTTGCGATTCTGAGAGACAGGCTGGATGGCGGAGAAGTCGTGATGCCGTTGACGGAGCGCAATCGTGACGATTTCCAAACGAAGTTGAGAAATTCGCACGTGCAAGCCTGTGCAGATCCGGAGCTGCCTGAACCCCGCCATCGCGCAAGAGCGGGATGATTCCCACAGGGCAACCCGGTGCGTCGGCAGCCGGAGCATCCTTTGATCCGCACATCGAACCAGTGCTCGAAGAAATTCTTACCCGCAGCGAGTGGCCCATCACGACCGAAAGGATGCAGCTTCGAAGCTCGACGATGACCCAACGCCGCCGGTAACGCCGGAATCCCGACACCTCCAATCGCAATGCCCTCTCCCGTCGCAATGGGCCCGGCCCGCCTCCTGCGCCCCGGCGCCCTCTCCCCGCTGAGCCTTCGCAAGTGTCTCGTGGGCGTCCAGTTCGCCCGGGCGGCGTCGATGCCATCGAGGGGACAGATGATCCGCGAGATGCAGAAGACGGCTCGCGAGGGAGCCAAGAAGACGGACGTCATGACCATGTCGCAGATCCAGAGGCAGGCCAACGACGAGTACTTCCGGTCCGGAGGCGGACCTCTGTTCCCTGGTGGGTGGCCTTGTTCTCCATGGCATGCATGCGGGGAGAGTTGAACTAACATGTTGTCTTGTCCAGGCACCTTCGTTCCTCTCCCCGTCTCCCAATACCCTCGAAACCCACGCACCTTCCTCACCTACCAATGGTACCGAATCTTCCAATGGGGAATCGAGACCATCTCCGTCCTCAACTTCAAGCTCAAGTCGATGCCCAACTGGACCACCCGGCCCAAGTGGAAGGCCGCCCGCGGCAAGATCGCCCCGACCGCAAAGGCCATGTACACGGAGATGCTCACAGCCTTTGCCGCCGGCGACAAGGCCACCATCAACAACATCTGCCTCGGCAACTTCGCCAAGAAGCTCAGCGCCGCCATCGACCGCCGCAAACCCGGCGAGCGCACCACGTTCGAGCTCCTCGGCTTCAACAAGAAGCTCTTCTACCCCCGCGTCGTCGCCCACCAAGTCCACAACGTGAACCCGCACGACAAGGACATGTTCACGGAGCAGGCCGTCGTGGCCATCTGCTCCACGCAGAAGGCCGCCCGGTACAATGCGTCGAGCGGCGAGCTGGTCCCGGGCAGCACCCGACTGCAGCAGAAGGTGGAGCACGTGGTGCTGTCGCGGCAAGTCAGCGAGACCACGTACGAGGCCGGGCCCTGGAGGATATGGGGCACGGTGCCCGTAACGACCATGGACGCCTACAAGGAAGAGCAGGCTTGGATCCGTCAGGAGCAGGCAAAGCGTGCCGGGTGGGAGGAACCATCACGGAAGAACTGATGTCGTAAGGAACGGGGTAGACTTTGTACCACAGCGGCCGTGCATTGGATGTGAAAACAGTGTAAAATGAGGGAGTGTATATTGTACGACGATTGCATCTGTACTATAGAATAGCATCGAGGCCTTCGGGACGCGGCGAAACGCGAGTCCCAACACCCGCATCCCGCCTCATCATTCCATCCTCCCTTTGCCACTCCCAGGCAAACAGTGTGTTTCACCTTCACCTCGACGATTATAACGCCTAAGCCGCTCTCTAAAGCCGATACTCTCTCCTTCAACTTGCGAAAATTGGAACCCCATCAAGCGCGAAATTCACCAGCTTCTTGTTGACGCCTGACCGGGTCGCCGTCCATGGCGCCGCCGCTGTAACGGCACACGCTCCGAAACGATGGCGGCCAGGCCGATCATATATGGTATCGTCATCGACTGTCTCGACTTTGTTTGAGACCATCACCGGCCGAACCGGTCGCGAGAAGAAACCCCTCCCGGTGGGTCATCAGCTTGTCAAGGATATCGACAAGGTGGACTTATGATTCCGCGGCCAGTGGTGCCGATCTTGCGCTCTGGTCAAGTTAGACATGAATAAAAGCCCTGATTATAGATCGCTTACCTCCTAGCTCAATCTCCTCGAGAATATTGATGGTGGTGTGGAGGTTGAGGCTGATATGAACCCAGGTGTAACGAGTCAGCAAGTGTATGACATAACGCGGCAACCCAGCGTTGCGTAGGTCACTGGCTCGGTCAGACACAAGGATCCGACCATAGACATCTGAGAGTCCTTTCTATTTCTGATGTCAGCCACGATATCTTGATAGCTGCCAGAGTAGGAACTACCTCGTCAAGCTGCCCCAATTCTGACAAAAACGAAGGGGGGCTAGAAATGGTCAGCATTGTGGCGATACGAGAGACTCGCATGGAAGCGCAGGAGACTGGATTTCTGTGTCCTACTTATCCTTCTCGTAAAGTAGACCATAGATGTACTGGGGGATATCATAGTGTGCCTAGAATGTCTCGCCGTCTTCGGGATACTCGACAAGCGTTGCCAGGACGTTAGGTTCCAGACTGAAATGCTTTCTTCCCTAGTCCGGATCACGCTAGTAGTATCTTCCCTGGCAAGGAGGCTCGGTACAACGTATGAGGTTGTAAACATCCTTCCTGCAGCCTCCTCCTCTTCAACCTCGGCGAACTGTCTTCCTGTAGCCCCTCGTTCAGCGCTCGGCCGGGGCCTCACACCAACTGGCTGAGTCGTATCCTTGCAAACAAACGATGTGTCAACCCTCAGCTTCTTCCCGCTGCGGAACAGCAGGCTCCAGGCTCTTGGTTGGTTCTCCACGATACGCTAATCGACGTCAAACTAGCTGAGGCTCTTGATAGGTCCCGTTCGGCGCGGTCCGAGACGGATACGGCCAGGTTAGGTTTGTTAGGTTCATAGCCTCTGGTTCAAGAAAGACGGTGAATTACTACGTATAATTTAAGCATCTAAAGTTTGCCCATGAAGTAATACAAAAGAAGTAGCTAGGTAATAAAACAAATGCACTGCGCGTCCTAACGCTTCAACCTCACTCTGCGAGTCTGCTCGTTTTCTTCCTTGAGCTTCCGCTTGTTGGCGTCTTTGGCAATGGCTTTCGAATCGTCTACAGCCAGTAGGTGACCCATGATCCGCTCCCGGAAGTTCGAGTACGGCTCAAAGGGAATCTTTACATGCCTGATCATGGGCCAGGAGATGTGGTTCATGCTCAAAGTTGGGTTGTCGAGTGTCTCCAGGAGTTGAGATGTGATTTCAGCCTTGAAGAGGTGAACAAATGTTGAATCTATCTTGGTTGTGATGAGTAGACGCGCCTTGAGGAGGTTAGCAGCATTAAGGAATAAGAGATTCCGATAGAGCCAGAGGTAAAGACTCACGATAAAAGTGCTTGGGTGTGGCAATCGAGACATACGCGCCTGATATTGAGCTAAAGATAGTAATAAACACACCAAATAGGGGTCTTGAGACCACTGCTGGGGAGTCACTTTAGACAGTTTGCGCTGGTATATGCGTCGGACCGGACCATTGTTTCCTCTACCAGGATGTGGGCGAGGCGTCAGCTTTTCCCGTCGTTTCCGAGCAAGAGTTTGGTAGTGGAAGTAGCCCATCAGCGGCAGGTTTTCTTGGTGTTGTCCCGCGCTGCGGTGGTGGAACACGGTGCAGTTTAGTTTTTCTACTGAGCGATTCGCAAAGAAGAAGACGGGTGCGTTTCTACAAAGTCAGTTGATTAGCCTTGCTCGGACGTTACACGGCGAGTTCTTACCGAGCCTCCTCGAGAGCGCTACCGTCATGGGCGAGTAGATTGGAAAGGTGACAGCTTTTCATACTGGGCGAGAAGCCTTTTGCGAAGCTTTCAGCCAGCTGCGTAAACCCTTGATCATGTTCGGCGGTATCATGGTGTCCAGCCTGATCTATGTCGCTAGGATCGTCATCAATGGTCTGGAAACGACAGTTCAACAGTTCGAGGTGCTGCGCGGTCCAGAACAAAGGATGCGTGAGAAACCAGGGGTTATCGAGACTCAGTTTATGAAGAGACGTATTCGGCGGAGCCTGCATCATGGGGCATTACGGGTAATGGGAAACAATGGCTGTAGGCGCGCAGATGTGTCGATGTCTGGGATGAAGTTTTAGCCAAGATGGACGTGATGATTTGTCGGGCGTCATGAGTCGGCATTCGGAACGTCACTTTTCCGGTCGCCGAACAACTGCGTCAACACCCATGCTAGAGCGCAATAGGTGCGGGATTGGCTGAGACGCATTGCAGATAGAGGAGGTGAGACTGGCGCCTTTACATTAAAGATTGCAAGTAGTAGTTCATTCTAGATTTTCCTTAAGACCAGCTTAGAAGGTTTAAGTGATGTGGCATATTGTGAACTAGGTGTACAATTTTAATACTAAATATGGATGCAGGATAGCAAACCTACCAGAAACACTGCCTATTGCGGATGGTGATACAATATATTATCACTCCGGCAGTCGTAGACTCTGGACCGTGGACCTCGCACCTTGTTTAATTCGCCTCACTTCGATCACTCTACACAGACAGGAGGTGCGAAAGGCCAGCTCTTCAACGCCTCTTTTCCTCCTCCTGCATCTTGTGTATCTTGTTCCATAAGTCTTTGACGATGTCCAATTGTCCGGCTGCTTCCCGCTCTAATTGTGCGATCTGGGTTTCCATATCAGCGGCTTTCCCGGACTAGATCTTCAGGAATAGGTTGTTTATCATTCGTAGAAGTGACGACACTGAGTAACTTACCAGTGTCTAAGGGCTGGATGTTCTGGGTTCGTAGATGGTTGATCTTGTGCTGGCAGATGTGCGCCATATAGCAACTGACGCGTATACAGAATTCACCAATCTGGCGGTGCGGGTGCGAAGGCTACCACACGACATCCTTGACTGCGTATGCATGAATTCGTGGCAAGTCTGATCAATGTCACCAGCGCAGTGTCTACTGTATATAGGGCCCTCCTACTTGCTTCTTTAATGGTGAGGATGCTTGGAGCGCAATCCGCAGCGTACTTGCCATGTTTTGATGATAGATGGGATCTACGCCATCAAGCATATGCTTGAAGAGAAGAAGTTCGAGGTCTGTCGGAAGGCTTTCTAATCTTCTCCTCAGGTTCGTTAGAGTGTCGTCGTTTGTGAGATCGTCCCTGAGCGATCTTGTGACTAAGAATGCCCAGAGGAATAATATTTCCCATCCTCAACCGTTGGGTTGGAGCTTAGTCTAGAAATAGACATGCAAGCTTATTTCCATTCGAGCCCTTTTAATGTGAGATGAAGTACAATTAACAATATGAGCTATCACGGGTGACCGCTTTACGATCTTTTCGAGCTGATCGGGAGATAGGCCAATGATGGGTAACTCGACGTGAGCTAGAAACTCTTTTGTAGTCTGGTGAAGCATGTATATCTTCGAGTCGGTGATGGTCACGAAGGGGCCGCAAAGCTCCCTGACGGTGCTGCGAAACCTTGTCTCCGGCTCGATTCTCAGTTCTGTGTATGCCCGATGGCTTTCGTTGATGGCTAATGCGATAGCCATCTCTCGGACAGTCAATGGCCGCTCGGCAGCCACGACCATGTGCAGGAGTTTTTGAGCCTTTCCTTGATCTCGGCTCTTGGACCGTATCTTCTCGTAAACAGCCTCGACCGTTGCGGGAATCTTACGAACGAAAGGTCGTAATCCATGTTCTGTGATGTCGTGAATGAACTTCAGTAAAGTTTTAATTTTAACGAGGCACCAAGGGACTGCATGATGGTTACGTTTACAGGCTATCAGACCTGAAAATGCGATTGCTTAGGCTGACTGACAGGCTGCCTAACCAACAGATGGTACTAATACTCATCTCTTTACATCTCAACCACTACGAATCCAACTTCAGACCTTATGCCCTAGGTGTAAGATGAACATACAGGCCTTCCTTCTCCCATACAAGAAATGTCCTTTGGTTCATCCAGTCTCTGCTCCGGTCCGCTAGCTTGATATCGAAGTTCCACATCACGCGGGCAAGAATCATTCTCAACTCGGCATATGCAAGGCTGAAAGCGGTGTTAGGAACCCATAATTCTCATCTCAACGTAGGGAAGGTCATGGGTGTCACTTACTTCTTGCCAATACAATTCCGCGGACCGAAAGAAAACGCATTCATGCAGTCCCTGCGATCGGAACTGAACTCAGGATCACCAAGCCATCTATCCGGGACAAAATCCATGGGGCGTTTGAAGTTGCTCTCACTGTGGTACATAGCCCAGTGAGGAACGGCGAGTACAACCTGTGACATAGTTAGCTTACTTGGAACCCCCTGTACGGAACAGATTCCTAGTTGAGGAAAACCAGGAGCCCACTCACATTTCCAGGAACCGATTCTCCAAGTATAATATCTCCTTGAGGGGGTGTTACCCTAGGAAGTGCATTCGGCGCAGGGGGGTACATCCGCAGCGTCTCTTCCACCACAGCCCCAAGGTATGGTAGCTTTGCGGCGTTTAGAAGATCGATCTCTTCTTCATCAGTATATGACGATTTAATTTCAGCCTCCAGCTTTTCCTTGACTGCTCGATGTGTTGCTATCATGTAAATCGCGCCTGCCAGAGTAGTAGCTGTAGTCTCAGACCCCGCAATAGTGAGAGCTTCAGCGTTCTTGTCAATTTCTTCGCGGCTCATTGACTAAAACTTGATGTTAGCAGACTCGTCTACCGTGCATAAAAATGACCAAGGCACTTACCAGAGTGCCTTTCCCGGTCGCCATGTTCTGCATGAAGTCTGGCCGTGTTTCTGATGATGCCAGCCGCTTGGACACTTTGTCTTTGGTAAGCTGAGCATGATCCGCAGCCTGTTTGATCAATTGTGGCGATACCAACAGGGGCAAGAGAAAGCCAACGAAATCCAAGCGACTTAAAGCCCTGGTTATAGCCGTAGTCCTCACATTTGCAAAGACGAGCGCAACCCACGGGTGCATGGCGGAGTTTTCAAGGCAACCGAATGATTCCCCGAACGACAAATCACCAATGATGTCAAATGTCGTGTAATTGAACCAGGCAGCGACGTCCACGGGTGTTCTTCCGCCATGAGAGTTCTCGTGCAGTCGTTGGATCAGGAGATTGATGTAGCGTCTGATCATTGGTTGTTGCTCTATCATTGAGGCAGTCGAGAAACCGTGGGATAGGAGTCGGCGCATGCGTGTGTGGTCTTGACGATCGGCACCGACGATGGAATGGATTTGATCGTTGCGATAATACGGCGCCTTGCCATTCTCAGCTTGCCCAGACCGGCGGTGGCCCATCACTGCGGTCCAGGCTTCTGGATGGGTGAAGGAGAGTTCGTTTGGCCCGACTCGTACCACTGGGCCATACTTATCGTGAAATTCCAAGGAGACCTGATGCATTCTACCTTTCACATATGTGTTCAACCAAGGAAGGGGCGAGGCTGCCCATAGCTTTGGACCAGGAAATTTCCGAAGAGGATGGAAGAAGACATTGTAGATCGGCAAGATGATGAGGTAGTAGCTGATAGCCTAGAAAGTTGCAATGAGCATTGGTTGTTGGTTTCTAGCAATTTTGTATTGTGGTAACTCACTAGCCCTCCAATGAACAGAGGTAATGCCAACGAGAGCTTATAGCTAGTAGCTGGAAGCTTCTCTGAAATCGAAGGTGGCATTTCGTAAATGATGGGGGTTCAAGCCTACGCTGAACTGTTGTTATGCAGAAAGCTTAATAGTGATGAGGAATTGAATACTAATGGCAAGGTGTTGACTTTATATAATTTGCGGCCTGTTCCAGGAGGCCCATCGCCCTTGTTGTACGAAATGCTTCGATTGCATGTGTGGCTTGTTTCAATTAGAGACAAGGGAATGTGATTCCGTCGACTGCCAAGGCAGCTCATGTAGGTGAAGTTACATCCCCAAAGGTAGTAGAGTAGTAGAGCATTGAACTTAGATTTCAACGACTGCAAGGTGATATATGAAGTGGGGGTTTGTGTCGTGTTGAGTCCCGTCGTTGTATTGAGTATGGATCAAAGTGGACACTTGACACGGAGCGGGAAACTGTAGCTCTCCGTTACTAGCTCCCGATGCCCGAAATGCAAGGTTAAGGGCTACACGGCCCACTAAAATAATAACGAAGAACTCTGCACTCCCCGAACTTTTCTACAAGAAAGTGCGAGGACTGAGTTCTGTTGCGAGGCTATCTATGAGTGTTGTATAAAGGTATAGACTGCTATGCTGCTGCGCTAGTATATGGCTCTTTCTAGTACGGAACTAACTTTAGAAATACTCTCATTACTCCTCGCTTCTCTCCTAAGACCTGTGTATCAAAAGGTGACTTTACAGTTCTCTGGCCATGTCTCATTGATTTCGGAGCTCCTGAGCGACTGACAGTAGAGCTTGTTGTTTGTAACGAGAGCCAACGTAGATCAGATTAAGACCTTTCTTGTGGCATCTGAGACATCCGTATATTATGGACGCCTTTTAGGGCCCCACGAAACGTCGCATGTGTCTCGAATTCCTCGCCGTCACCCCTCCCAGCAGAACCTCTTTCCCATCCGTAACAGTCTCGACGGAAAACCTTCAAGAAATGGTATCCGCATCCCCGTTCCATCAGACTTGGATATTTCAGTCTGCATACCCAGCCTCTCTAAGCGCACCTAGAGCGGGTTCCTCTGAAGGGGATCCCATCCAATTGTCCCTGAATCCCCGGCCCATTTGGTCGAATATGCCAGCGGGGACAGAGGCAAGAAAACTATGGAGTAGAACTTTCCTTCTTATCAAACTCGGTGATTGCTCCAGCCTTCCCCTAAATGATGAAGGCATTATCGTTAGTTAGTACTTGAACGCTACCCTGACTGCGAGGGGAAAACGATCCGAAGCGTCAACGGTGGGGATGGCCTTGGCTGTGCCTTCATCGCTCTCGGGAGAATGGATGAGTTTTGATAGGTGCAGAGTGCGCATTGTTGTCAAACAAAAACAGTCCCAACGTTGCCATCGGAAGAGCGACTCCGGAAGCGCGCATACAAACAATACCACTCAACCATGTCCAACAGAAGTGGAGCGCATTGTCGGCCAAGAAGTCATTCCAGTTTATCTTTTTGTGCTATCGTGGAAATGCTTCGCGGCATCTTTCGCCAAGTCTTCCTGTTCTACATCAGGTCAGCCCCCATATCTCTTGGCTCTAGCTCGCTTCCTCTGCTGTCTTCACATGTGGTAGTAGTTTGGCCCCTGGGTTCACCCGCTGCTCCAAGAGGTGATCAATAATCGATGGGAATGTGGGTGTGGTGCAGTAAGAGACAAGACCGCCGAGCTCGCAGCTGAAAAGCTATCAAGAGCCGCTTCATTGAGGTCTCGTGGTGCAGTTCGCAAACAAGTCTCTAGTGTAGAGACGAAGCCACGTTCTGACAAGCTTGAGTGAGTTGCATTAGCAGAAGAACTAATGCGAAATAGGCAAAGGTGACTCTAGAACTCCCTGCTCCCACCCCGCACAAAAGATTCCCCGCCTTGTCTTCCAAGCATCATGACTTGGTCTGGACCTCCGCATCAGTTCTTCCTCACGACCTCGGTAACATTATTGTTAACATCGCGGGTTCGATTCGCGTGCGCGCTGGGGTAGTGTTCCGGCACCGCACTTATAGTTAGGTTATTATCAAATACGATATACCCGTGCCGAATCTTATTCGAGGCGCTCTCCCACTTCTTATCTGGTCGAATACCCTTAGTGCCCATGCCCTCTTTCATGGATGATCCAGACGGCGAAATCTTTGGTCCACTCGTGGCCATTATACCAGAGTCTCTCGTCCTTCTCGCTTCTAACATCACAACCAAATGTCTGCATATACCAAGCTCCAGCGGCAAGCTTGTTGCGCGAATCGACGGATCATACAACATCACTCACGTTGTTGAATTGGAGAGCATCAAGCTCGCCATCCGCGTTCCTGCCACGGGATGGGGCTCTGGAATGACGCCGACAGCGGCACGCGCCATGGAATCACAAGTTGCCACGATGCGCCTCATTCGGAACAAAACTACGATTCCAGTGCCAGAGATATACGCGCTAGACACGACTGATAATAATGAGATCTATGCACCTTACCTATGCATGAGCTTTGTACCTGGGAAAACCGTCTCTAAGGTTTGGTTTGATAGCCTGGGCACCTTGCCGCGAGAAGAATTGCGCCTTAGGATCCTGATAAGCCTGTTGCGGACCATGGCTTAGTTCTCTTGTCTGGCCTTTGATAAGATGGGGTCCATTATCGAAGACGAATCTAGCTTGACTGTTATCGGCCCTTTGTATAACTAGCATAAAACGGAAGATGGCGGGCTTTAGGTTGCCGCTTTAGGTCCTTTTGACTCTATCTCCGCCTTTCTCCAGCAAAACTCAATTACAAGCTCCAATAAGAATGTGTAGGATAAGGCGGAGGCAAAAGTAATAGAAGCGGTTATGGGCTTCTTACCAACCCTTGATTCTCCGCCTAGTTTTGTCCTATGTCTCCCCGATTTCGACTCGTAGAATATCCTAGTGGATGGCGAAGGCACTATCACCGGACTTATTGACTAGGACCTTGCCCAGATAATGCCACGATTTATGGGATATGCCAGATACCCAGGATAGATCACGCGCGATTGGGATCCTCTGATGTATGGTTGGCCAAAGATGGCCGAATCGGAGGACTCGCCAGAGACATTAGAGCGGTACCGCGCATATTATAACACAGAGCTCGGGAAGGCGCTCAAGTGGCAAGGTGACTGGAAGTTCACGGAGAAATCGCACATTACAGAGGCGATATGGATTACCATGCTGCACCGCCACAATCGTCTGGAGATATGTCGCAAGTTCGTTCAGGTTGCTGCGGGCGGTGATGTTGAAGCTTTAGATGTCCTCTACGACATTGGGGCGGGACAGTATGACGAGGAGGATTGGAGTGTCTTGGAAGCCAACCTAAAGCGCTTAATATGCTGATGTTCGCCGCTCTTCTGCCCCTCGCATTTCTTTTCGGTTGACGCTGATTCCAACTACTTCAAGAGCATCCAAATGCCCTCCGAAGTCACGCTGGCATGTCCTTCTTCCCCTTCAGCCACCTCAGACTCTAAAGTTCTCTCACTCACCATGACACAGTTCGCATCTAGCCATTGTAGTCATCCTCCAGAGTCTTTACGCCCCCGTGCCTTCAAGGCCGATACATAAGACGAACCCCCGCCAGCACTCCACGACCTCTCCTCAATCACCATGAGTCGCGCATTAAGACTCCGTCAAGCACAACAAAGGCGCCCGAGGACCGATCCCGTCTGAAAGAGAGCGATGCAGGTGCCGTTCCTCGATGACGAACCAATGAGCGGTTCACCACCCTGTACAGCACAGGACTTCGAGCTGCCGCGCCTCCGACACTGCACTTTTGACCTGAGCACCATAACCTGGGAGGACAGGCTCGGTGGCGGCCTCGACGGCTATGTCTGGAAGGTCTAGTTCGGGAATACGGGCCCCTTTGCTTTAAAGGTGGTGAGTGCTACCAAGAAACAACACCACGGAGATTTCTCAGGCCAACTCCCTTCTCTTAGTTCTGGGATGCGGACCCTCCCGACTTCCATCACTACTACGCCGCCCAGCGGGAGTGCCAGAACGCTGCCACCTTCCAGATGATGGAGGCGGTTATCGCGCAGGCCGCCATTACGTCAACACCGATCCGGGTCCACACGAATCCTCAGACCCAGGACGAGGCGCTGGACAACCTCTTTGCCTTCTCCGACGAGGGCCGTCTGGCGCAGTCTGACCCGGGGAGCGCCGAGACCGTGCCGATTGTGTCGATGCCACGCACCAGGGAGTGTTTTGGTTGGAGGCTTAGTGGCAACACAGTCTACAGTCTCCCCTTAAACTTAAAGGCACCATCTTTCACAATCTCCAAGATCCAGAGGTCGATGCCGTCCAATAGGAACTATGTTGCCCTCGTTTACGAGTACATTGAGGAGGGTGATAACGACGAGGCTGTCGTCGAGGACGTAGACCCCTTCTTCTAGGTTGCCGGCTTCGGCCATACTATCTCGCCGTCCGCCAAGAACTGGAAGAAGGGGGTGCTGGTTGGTCTCGCAGACATTGTTCACGCTGGTGGCTATGGGTGGAAAAAACAGCTCTACAAACCGAGGACGGCAGACTTCATTTTGATAGAACGATACTAATACAATATCATCCCATGACAAGGCAATAGCCGTAACCCTAACAAAGACAGACGCTTGCCCGCGGAGAGAGTTCTTGCCTTGAAATTGAGAATCCTTTGCAAAGAGTTCACGAAACACTGGTGAATCTATAGTAGCCATCACTAACAAGATTCTACTAATACGTCGAGAATATTAGTGGTCATCACCTGCTTCTGTCCTGACGTAATGTGCGAAGAGGGCAAAAGAACGACCATCTACAAGTGCGGGCAGAGGAGCGGTGGAACATTTAACACTAGCCCGATGCCTAGAAGAATAGAGGTGAAAACTCTAAAGCTCCAAGACAATGTCTCTGCTAATACCTGCAAGCTTAAAGCCTCCCATTCATGAGGTCGCCCGCTCGGGAGCTGGGGCGGCACAGGAGGCGAACAACACAGATAGAGACAGTCAGCAGGACGGACCAGGGATTGTCAACTGAATCGAATCCACCATGACCGAAACAAGATGTCACACTGAGTGGATAGGATCAGGATGATGATGATGAAAGCTCTTGATTTCCTATCTAACGAAGGGCTAGGGATCGGTCTTATAGATGAAGATGAGGGCGGCCTCCGGCGGCCTCCGGCAGCCTCCGGGCCCGAGGTCCGGAGGTCTGAGACCGGAGGACCCACCTGCCGGGGGTCTGAGACCCGGTCCGGATCGGATTCCTAGCAGCCGGTCTGGAAGCTGTTCCAGGCATCATACGATGATCCCAAAATGTGACACAAGATGAGAGTGTTTCTCTGTGATCGATCTAATGTCGAACTTCCTTGTCCAGCATCACCCGCGGCACCCGGGATTCTATCCCACATCAGCGCCGGTCTATCGGAGGTCATCTGATGGCACCTTTGGGTTGATGGACATGTATAAAGCGTCTCCCGCACCTGTTAGTACTCAAATTCAAGACCAGTACTGCCTTGCTCACCATAATGAAGAGAAACGCCCTAATTTACCAATGTATCATGAGCTACCCGATGATAACCTCGATTACGAACCAACTCAGGGCGTCTGATACAGCCTCATTTTTGCATGCATTTATGGTTCAGCATACGGAAATTCTTAGAAATAGATGTATGAACCCAGAAACTGATTTCCACACTATTAGAAATTGGAAGACAGACCAAGTCATATCCTGTTCGTTGGCGTGGACGTGAAGAGATGCAACTTGTAGAAGAGGGACTGTCCAATACCAGTCTGGCAGACACAAACATAAGACACGCCTCTTACCACTGCCAAGTCACACGAAACCCCATATCTAAAAGCAGCAGATTATATCACTACTCTACGACGACGAAGCCTCCACCGCGGCCAGTTTCTTCAGATAGTTGTTCTTCGAGACCAGCCATTTCCTCATTCAACGGCTTGACATCCAGGTTTACCGTAGCTTTCTCGAAATCGATCAGCACAGCCTCGTGGCCAGAGCCGATGATGAAGTTGTGACGATTGGCATCTCTCCATGCGAAACCCCAAGACCATGTAGACGCTGGAGGGCTCTCTGACAGATCTCCAAATCAGCTATGCCTGCTCGCCGGCCTTCCCCGTGGATAGCCGTGGGACGATTCTTGAAGACTGGAGAAGTTGGCAGATGCAGGTCTCGGACTCGATGGACTAGATTTCCCATGAGCATCGAGCAATCTTAGCGGTTATTGTACTTTGTCCATAGTTTTCTGACTCTCTGCGGTCTATTGAATTGTCAGACTTTCTTATACACTCTTAGGCGAGAAAAGTCAGCTGCTGAGTTCTCTCGAGGCCTAGAGAGTCGACATTTTTCTGATACTAAACTATCCCCATGCTAACACGTGTTGTCTTTAACGCCTTCTTATTCCACTCTGGAACTAAGGCTCTCCAAGCCATTATGTGTACCTGGCATATAATTAAGTACACATGTGGTTGCGTGAAACAGATGGAATTTGTCCCACTACTGCCAGGAAGTACTTTTCGGATCTATTCCAGAATAACAAGAGCCACTGAAGATTCCTTGTCTGTACTCTTCATACTAGTATAAAACGCTTACCATATATCATCGCATCGGTCCACTACACTGACGCACTATGTTCATTAGTCCTGTTGTATTATCTTGGTAGACCATCACCATCTAATGAACTAAAATACCCACAGCGGCGAGTGAACTCGGGCTCCTGCACAAGACTCATCCCGCCTTTGCTTTGTTCCCATAAATCCTGTGCTTCGACACAGGATGAAAAATGAGATGGATAACTAGATCTCGAAAACACACGATCTCGATCATCGCTACGAATAAGCAAATTCTCCAATCGGACTTGACATCCCTTGCAACTCACACCACTCTCAACCTCATCGCTGTCTGGATCGTACCATGGGAAAGCTGTAGACGCCATGAAACGTTGGTTTGCCTGCTCACTCCGTCCTAGAACTTTCTGGGCTGAGTCTTGGTCGAGGATGCCGAGCAGTCGTAGTTTTACAGTAGCCAGCTGTGCAGCTACCAAGAGTTTTGGGCGTTTAACTCGCTTCTCTTCCATAGAATACAAACCAGGTACAGTGCGTAGCTCTGATCCTAGTAACTGACGCAGCCGTTTGGCGGATATCTTTGCCAACCTGGAGAGAGTTGATGTGCAGATAACGCGCAAGTCTGGTGAACTTCTAATGCACGCAAAACAACAACGAGTCAGGGTCAGGAGAAATACAAAGCCCCCGAATTCACCACACAGCGCGCACTTTTCGCAGATCAGAGGACTGTACAGATCCTCGATGGTGAAAGTTTGCGCCAGACCAGCGCGCAGCACACCGCGCAGACCTTCTACCCCATGCTTGACGACTGACTGGTACTCCGAGACCGCAGTCGATAGAACACGGGCTCTTCGGTTGGTGCGGCGAAACTGAAAGTAAGAGAGCAGGTCCAGGTTGCGCAAGACGATCCAAAGCAGCTCCATGGGGAGGCGACCTAGGATACCAAGCCCAGACGTCGGCGGAGCTTCGAAGGCTGTTTGAAGAGATCCTAGAACTGCTTGGGTCTCATGAGGCCGTGACCGCACGAGCACAAGGTCGAAATCGCGTCGATGATACGTGCAGATATCAAGAACAGAATGAGACGTCATCTTTGTGTCTTTTGGGAACGCATGAGTCTCCAGAGTTTCTTGAGCAGACTTTGTGAGTGTGCACGTGTCGTCAGACTGTGGGCCGCGACGGAGTTTCCTCGGGTAAATGCTTCGATTGTGGATAGAACCTCGGCTTTCCGAGCACCTGCACGATTGATCCCCGGCATTCATACTGTCTTAGATGAGAAATAGGTGTTGTTCAATCTAGTCCGCTTATCAAGCTGGCCTACATCGCAGTCAATAGAACACGAGCTGGAGTCTCTCGGCACTCTCTCTCCCGTGCTTCAGATGTCGCCATCTACATCACTTCCACTCCTCACCGGCAAAATAGCACTGTCAGAAGCTTTAGACGAAGAAGATGACGTCCTCGAAAAGCTGTCGTACCCCGAGAAGCCGCTGAACTTCTGCAACCACTCCACGCTCACGCCAGCGAAATCGAATCCATTGTATCGCACCACCTCCGCACCTCCAGGGACTCGTGCCGAGCTCCGTGGGTCAACGAATGGATTCACGATAGCTTCAATGTTTGTGTTCCTGTATACGTCAACGACCAAAAGAAGGTCATAATCCGGTTTCCCTTACCATAAAAGATTGGCGAATCAACACATCCGGGCAACGCCGAGGAAAGGCTCCGCTGTGAGGTTGCTACTTACGCATGGATGCAATCTCACTGCCCGTCAGTTCCGATACCCCGTCTCTGGCTTCCCCAGTGGCCCAAGCGTAAGGAACCCAGGCCGAGAATGTGCAATTGCAGTCTACTGACGGAAATGCGTGCGCATAGTTTACAACCCTCAATCGAGCGCCTCTCCTTTCACGACTCGACTGGTATGTGCGACGGTCAATACTGTGGATACTAGGGAGGCCCGCACCCTCCGACTACGTGATCCATCCGCACCACTAGAAGTTCACGTCTGGATATTTGTTGGTGGATTATGTGGAACATGGGCGCATGCTTTCTGAGACTTGGGACACCCTGCATGAGGATCGCAACCGACGAATGACGCTCTTCCGAGATGTAGCCCGGATGATGCTTTCACTGGCCCAAGTCCAGTTCCCTCGGATTGGTTCCCTAACAATGGCTGATCACGGCGTAGTTACCCTCACAAATCGACCGCTGGCACTTCAGCTCCACCAGCTTGAAAACCAGGGAATTCAGACGAGCCTTCCCCGTGATCTAACCTACATCACACCCGACACATACGTACTGGATCTTTTAGCATGTCATGACAATCGAATTCGCCATCAACCCAACACGATCCTCGACCATTCCGACGGACAGTCGCAGCTCTCTGCTTTGACCATCATGCGGACTCTTCTGCCACATTTCATCAATCGGAGCCACGACATAGGTCTTTTATATCTTTGTGGCCGACGAGTGGCATGTGGCATGCCTCATCGACCTTGAATGGGTATGTTCCCAGCCGGTAGAGATGCTCCACCCGCCGTACTGGTTGACCAATCGAGCCATCGATCAAATCACCGGTGAGCATCTGGTTGCCTACAGCGAACGACACGAGGAGTTCATGTCGACATTTGACGTGGAAGGGAAGGCTCGTGGAAGTGACGCCAGCTATGCGGATAGAATGCGGGCTGGATGGAACACCGGGAGCTTTTGGTACTTCAGCGCCCTAGAAAGCTTCAGCGGGCTCTACAACCTATTCCTCCAGCACATTCAGCCAGTATACGGAGCAACAGCTGTGAAGGACTGGACGGAATTTGAGCGAGTAATGGCGCCGTATTGGGCTCCTGGCTCCTCGGAGTTTATCAGTGATAAGGTCAAAGCAAGGGAACACTATCTGGAGCAGATAGAGAAGCGTTTTGAGGTTAATAGCGTTTGCTTACATGACGATGAACAACTTAAGTTAGTGTCTTAGGGAGGTAGAGGTATAAGCGTCCAATATCTAGGTCGGCTACTCTTTCGGCTTCCCGTTTTCCTCGCACGACCAATGGAAGCTTGGATAGCGAAGCAGACCAAGTTTATAGTCGACTTGAAATAGCCTGCTTCACGAAAGGCGGATAGCCTCTGCTAGCCTTCAGATATCGCCGAGAGGACCACGACTGGAGCCGGAGAGTCGGAGGTCCGTCTCCACCTGCTGTCGGCCCCTGGTTCACATATATGGATAGATAGTCAATCACACGAACCACTGTCATTGAATCGGACACTTATTGCAGCATCTCTCAGATTTGGGATCATTCATCTGGTTGACAGATCGAGGAGGTTGTGGTAGCTCAGTCAAAAGTGTCGAGTCTTCCGAGCTGGCGTGGGTTGTAGCTCTAGTCCATTTCCTGGTTAGACCATCAACCCTGGTGATCCAAGTAAATGAGCAGGCGCAACATCATGCAATTGCTTCAACCCAATTTGTCCCATTACCATCTGTGAACCTGCTTGAGGGATCACGTGATGGATGCCCCACTCCGGCCACATCAGCCACACCTGTTTGGCTGTGTGTGAATTGGACCGTGCCGCCAAAAGTAAGGCACCTTACACTTAGCAAGGTCATTATCGCGCATTATCTCCACCAACACACCCCCTTAGGTCTTCAGGGCTCTTAGATCCCCTGAAGCCTACTAACTCTTTCTGTCGTCATCATCATCAGGGCCAATCGTATGCTTCTTTTTCCTTGCATCATTCTCGTGCATAAGGTAGCAACTCTGTCTTTGCACTTCTAGCTTAAGCTCTTGAGGGCTATACTATCCTTAGCTGTAGAGTCATAATAGGACCACAAAAATTAATGCCTAAAGAAAGCAGGGCACCTAGAATTAAACTTATAAGCTGTTGTATATAGTATTATTAGAAGCTTTTCCCCTTTAGGTTATACGATTTGGTGCTAAAAGGGTGTATACTGGGCTTATAACTGTGAATTAGACCGTGCCGCCAAAAGTAAGGCACCTTATACTTAGTAAGGTTATTATCGCGCATTATCTCCACCAACACTGTGGCAGCCTGGAGAGTGCGGGTTACAGACAAAGTGGGAACAGCTGAACAACACGATCTGTGTGACCGAACACAGTCTGTGTGTGAAGGAACAAGCCAGGAAACACTGAACAGTCAGTGAATAATAGATTAGGCAGCAGTTGTAGAATTAGTATAAAGAGATGGGCTTAACACATCTTTTGGTAATGAAACTCAACCTTCTTCCCACCTCTTTCCGTTGTCCCCTAGTAACCACTGCGCTTTACACCACGATACGGTTGCTGTGCCTACTCCTTGAGTTACCCAGTCAACCCGTGCCTCTACAATCTCAAACCATCTCCGCAGTCAGGTGGACACTGGACTCGCACTGACAAAGTCTAACAGCATTTCTCAGGCGGTTGGCCTAAGGCAACGGTGCAGCCTACAGGTCACGTGCGACGGCCCTCAACACCTCAACAGCACCATTTGCGTTTCCTTTAATTCACCAACTCGAATTCTGGTAGCCATACCCCTCCCGTTTCTCATTGAGCGTGCAGTACTGGCATTTACGGAAGTGCCAGTTGTTGGATTCGCTGTTCGATCTTCCAGCCAAGCCACCAGAACACCCGACTGCCTCTTCACGCTAGATCTACAACAACTGTGAACTCGGCCACCACGTGTCGACGGGTTCTTTACTCGCCGGAGTCTACCACGGATCATCAAGGCCCGAATAGATTAGCTCTCAGAAGGTAAGGTACATTCGTTCGAACTCACCAGACAGCCCGGCCTTGCTGACCACATTCAGGGCCCTCTTCACAGCACCATGCCAGGCGATATCGCCTCAGCGCGTACTGGCCACAGTGGAACTCATCTTTCATCTCTGCCCCAGCATCTCCTCCTGAGAATCATCCAAGATGACCTCATCAGCCACGATGATGTCCTGGCTCTACACTTGACCTGTGTCGCCCTCAACCACGCCGCCTCGGCCGTTCTCTTCCAACGCATTCGCATCTCCCCGCTCCGTCAAGACCGCGACAAATTCCTGGCCATCTGTCGCAGTCCTCGTCTTGCCGAACACGTCCGCGAGGTTGAGTGGCAGGAACTTTCTTGGTTCCCCGGCTACTTTCGTTACCTTTCTACCGACGACTATTTTCATCGCGTTCCTCAGACTGATCCCGAACGTGCGGATCGCGGTCTATACGATCGGCATGACATCGACGATGGGGAAGACGCTATACAGCTCTGTGACATTCTCGACAGAACGGCCGCAGATTTGTTCTGGCTGCGCGTCGCTCCTTTTGACCAAGACGATACCGACCATGTGGCTCAACACCTGGAGGTAGTCACACAATTTCAAGCCGAATTCTGCTCAGCACTCGCTCGGTTGCCGCACCTTCACACCCTCATTTCGCGACCAATGTCCCCTGATCGCAACCTCGACTGGGGCGAATACCCAATCAGCGTAAAGCTCCTCCAGATTCACCACTCCTTTCGCCCAACCAAGAACTATCAGGGGCCGAATCAGAGCAACGGGGGACTCTTTCACTTTCTCCTTCCTGCCATCGAGGGCCCTGCGCTGTCCATCACACGACTTCTCTGGGAGGACGAGTTTCCTGGGGCCAGCTACTCGCGCCAACCTTCCCCAGCCGCGTTTCAACGCCTTGAAACCCTAAGTGTTTCCTTGGTTCATACATATGGCCTCGAATATGACCATCTCGCCGAGAATCTTAACGCGGCGACCAACGTCCGACACCTCAGTCTGGGGTTACAAGGCATGGAAGACGAACGGGGCAGCTACCTGCTTCAGCGCACGCTTCTCCGGTTCTCCATGGAAGAAAAGTGTAGTGCCTGGTCACGGCTTCTTTCACTGAGCCTCGACTCGATGCCACTCGCAGATAGATTGCTCCTCAGCGTGGTGGAGAGCAACGCCGAGAGCTTGCGTCATTTGTACCTGCGAAACTGTTCCGTGTGTGTTTACAGTCTCAAGAAACTCGCCGAGATGCCAAATCTCCTTCTCCATTCGTTGCGTGTCGACCAGGACAAGGAATCTAGGGAGTTTACAGTGGATGAAAACGCCCTGCTGCGTTTTGTCAACAAGTTATCCCTTCAGCGCGACGATAACGATCCATTTCAAGCAAGGTCTGCCGAAAGCCGAATTGTTGCCACAGTTTCCACCGAGGACAATGCCGAAGAAAGCCAGGACAGCAAAGAGAGCATATGCAGTGACGCTGGCTCGGACGATAGCGCCGATCACCGCATTCGTACCGCCCCCAAATGGGTCTGGGGCCGGTACTTTCACAAGAGCATCTATGGCGAGGTCTACTGCAGCCGAGTTCCGGACTCGCACCCGGGCGGCCGCCGCACACAGATCTGGAGATTCACCAGCCGCGATGGTATAGTGGGCTACGGTGCTGACCCCTTGTGGTGGTTCGAGGAGTGGGATCCCGAGGAGGGGGACGTGGAGGAGCCGACACCATACTGCGAGGACCTCCATGCGTTCTACGAATCGCGCGGCATGGCTGTGCGGGATAACGGAGGGCTGTGGGATTATCTGGGAGAGCAGTCCTCGGCTTGGGAGCTTGTGCGGAGCTTAGAGCCCCCAGAGGGTGCGGTCAAGTACGATGACCAGGAGGGGGGGGATCTTGCTCGTGATGATTTCCGAAAGGAGGAAAAAACCTACTTTGGAGGTTTCTAGTCGCGGGAGCACCGACTCGAGCACAGGGTCGCCGAGGGATGGGATCGGGGCCTGGATGATCTTGGCGAGGGAGGGAAGTCGCTTCTCGGCCTTTGCTTGGGGATGAGACTGCTCAAGTGCGTCGCGCAGGCAGGTCTGTACACGCTGGTCGTTGCTGAGATGGCTTATCCCCCAACGCGAGGCGGAAGACGTGGTCTCGTGGCCGCCGATGAGGTATGTCATGAGCTAGATAACCGTCATCTTAGTATCAGGTCAGACATTTAGGTGGACTTTGTGAGGAGACTATCAAGTTAGCAGCCTAGGGGTTAAAGGCTCAGCGACGGAAGATTTGCATTACCGTCTCCTCTGGAGAGAAGGACAGAATCCAAGCTGCCACGTCCTTCTGTACATTTCATAGACCTTCAACAATGACTACAAATCAGCAGAAAACAAGGACCTGTTCCAACTCAATGGCAGCATGTCCTCACAACCATCGGTCCAATTCTTGCGAACATAATTGCTACACAGGGAGTCAGCCTCGACCCTCCTTTTGTGATCGGGATCCCTAATTTTGGATCCTTCGATGAGGTCCTGGAACTTGGCCGTGATTGAATCCTTCCGTGTCCGGCAGTACGGAGTAGTGTTATTATTGTTATCTTTCTTGTTCAGTGGATCGTGGACGGAAGGAAGAATTATGAAGGTCCACGAATCGCGGAGAGTCCGGACCCCTGAACTAAGATCCAATTAAGGGTCATTCATGAAGCCTTCACCTTGAAACGCGAGAAAAGGCTGCGCTCGATGTATCCACGCAATGGACATATACAAGAATCATAAGAGCACTTTACTTGTCTACATTTACTGGATCTTGTGATATCTTGAAGCGTTCTAGTGTGTTTTACTGCGCTCATTCTGGTTGGTCCCGTACTTTGGTGATTGTTCACGTTAAAAGCTTTCCTCTGCCGAAATGGAATATTGGCCCATCCCATTGCCTCTCAAATTCAATGAATGATATCCAAGTTCCCGATAACCTCCCACTCTTTACAAAATAATTCTAACTCTTAAAAATTCCAAAACGATAGTGTGTGAATGTTGACGTCAGAATAGGAACACTCTATAATCCTTTAAATGGCTGTAGGGTATGCAGCCACACTCTTGTAGGCCAACAAGGTGCTTAGACAAAGTTGAGTCAATTTACTCTGGGCATGGGTGTACACAGTCAACCGACTCATGCTGATCCCGTATTCTTCGGACATGCATGATGAATGCAGACTTGTCTGCCCACCTTCTACTTCGTATTCAAGACTGGGTCCTTGTCCGAACTCGGCAAAACAAAGAAGGTAGCCAGAAGTACTCAGGTACCGTACTCCAGTGAACCCGTATTTAATTGGGGGATCCTTTCGGGCCGTCCGCCTTGATCATTAGTGAACCCCTCGGACTGTGAACCTCCGCACATCTGAGGAGGCGGTAGCTTAATCGACTTAGCGTTTCCGTTCCCGAGTCTTGATTCAACTAGCCCCTTTTCCAATCTTCGGAGGTTCCAAACGACCGATTGTTCCCGGCTGTCTAAACCGGTTAACTCATCCGAACCTGAAATAACCTTACTCTGAATAAGCTTAGTTCCACTGGCGTGTCTGGTGGTGGCGGGTTTGTGGATCTTGACGACAAGGGTCTCGGTTACAGCCGACCAATCACCTCAACTCTGCCTGTCATCTCAGTGGAGGAAATTCTTGGCCCGAAGTTCTCCTGAAACGCTGAGGCTGACCCGAGATCCGTTACTTTAACAACATCCTTAATACGATCCTGCTTCACTCTTATTCAAGCGCTAAATTGCGGCCCCAGTAAAAGTTGACCGAGCAGTCTGGACGGAAACCGCCACAATGGTCCACGGTCATGCGATGGCGACGGCCCGGAGAGATTATAAAAGGACCTTTGAATCCCTCTTGCTAAAGGCCTTTTCTCGGTACCTCTATTCAGCTTTCTCATTCGTTGTATACACTATTCTCTGCATCTAGTACTTACCGTTGACCGGGAACTTCTTTTTTTTTGAACTTTTATCAGATCAGTCTACCTACATCTCTCAAAATGCACGCTCCCAGCTTCGTCGCTCTCCTCGCCACCGTCCCCTCGGCCATGGCCTGCCTTGGATACACCGGTGGTGTTCCCAAGGCCACTGGTACCAAGTCTCTGAGCGCTCCCAAGACCCTCAAGAAGAACGAGGTCTTTGATGCCAAGTGGGTTCGATATGACCGTGGTGTCAAGTGCACCGGTCAGAGCGAGGGTGGTAAGTAGCTATTCAACTCCTGTCCTAACAACTCGATGGTGCATTCACTAACTATCTACCAAGGTGATGCGGATGCTGTCTTCATCCTTGAGGATGGTGCTACCCTCCGCAACGTCGTCATCGGTGCCAACCAGAAGGAGGGTGTCCACTGCCTCGGCGCTTGCAACCTCGAGTTCGTCTGGTTCGAGGACGTCTGCGAGGACGCCATCACCATCAAGGGTAGCGGCACTGCCAACATCATTGGCGGTGGTGCTTACCATGGCTCCGATAAGCTCATCCAGCACAACGGCTGCGGTCACGTCAACATCGTCAACTTCTGTACGTGTAACATATTTCTGTACCATGCTGTCAAAAGCTAATCCTGATAACCACAGACGCCAACGACTACGGCAAGGTCTACCGGTCTTGCGGTAACTGCAAGGGTAACTCCAAGTGCAAGCGATCCGTCCACATGGAGGGAGTCACCGCTGTCAACGGCGGTGAGCTGATTGGCATCAACACCAACCTGGGAGACAAGGTATGTGGCTCTGCTAAGCATTTCAAACCTATTGATATTAACGTTGCTACCCTAGGCTACCTACTCCAACAACTGCTACCCCAAGACTCAGTGCCAGGGTTACAAAGGCTGTGACAAGTCCAACGGCGAGTGCGAGCCTACCAAGGCTGGCAAGTGCTAAGCGCTTTCGCTCCTAGCTTGGGATCTGTTCTGATCCAACGAGTTCGTTTTTACCATTCTTCAGCACCTCACTGTATGCCCTTAAGGCATCTTAATATGGGGTGATAGATCGCTGTACATATACTCTTACTGTCCACCTGGCTGTAAATAGATAAGAGCCTACCAACTTGCATTTCCCTACCACTGTTGTGACCGTAGGCTCCTTAAGTGATAAAATCTCCGTCGCAGGATAAAGTATCTCTTCTGGACGAAACTCATCTAGGGCATCCTTCTGTATGGAAGTATGGGAGACTTTGACGACTGTACGTCCTATGACTGAATTTGGGTCATCCATACCTTTGGTGAGCCGGGCAACAAGATGCTCGGCTGACTGAGATTGTGTTCGAGATAAGCGGAACGTGGTTGGTATGATACAAAGGCCAGGTCATTCAGGAAACCCCGCCTCAAAGATTGAGCAAGACGAAGATTTATGTAAATTAGGTCAATGAGAAGCTTAGTGTGGATTGGATCGCCCACGTATTCCCTGTGTTCCGCGCATCTGCCTGAAATACGACTTTACTTGCACTCGACCTCTGATAGAATCTGCTAGTCTTCCTTTGCACGCCTTGCATTGGAGGAAGCTCGCCTACATCCCACTTGGTTATACTACTCAAGAAAAAGCATTGCCGTCACTCCCTTAAACGGGAGCAAAATTATTGAGAAGGTACGACATAGTGCAACTAAACACACCTTCTATGCGCGTTACTTTATCGGTAGGTGTCGACAAGCCTCTTCAAAGTTCTGATGATTGTTAGCGCTGCAAATGAGTACTGTTGATCTAGAAGGTGCCAAAGTAGAGTAGGGTATCTGTCTAGGCGCTAGCCTAAACATGAAAATTACAGGCGATTTTCTGATTGTCCTGATATCCAGTGACGATTGTGTAATTGGGCAGTGTATTGGCGGAAGGAAAACGGTCATAACATGATTACTGATAATCCCGACAATGACAAAGCAGATCGGGACATACATATAAACACCAGCCTCTATATCGCTCATTATCGAATGTTTTCTAATCCATCGTGGTTTTTCAGGAACGATTATGCAATTCAGTAGAGAATGGCGGAGGGACAATCTCCATCAGTGGCACAAAGATGAATGCCCTCTCAGGACGATGCGATAACCATGATCCTCTATATGTAACGCATCGTCGATGGGCTGATGTGCCGTGTCGTTATCAATCGCCTCTTCAAAATCCTTTCATCACTATGACTACTCCAGATATCATCGACTTCGTTGCTGAAGTAAATGCCGTGGCCTACAAGCGGCTTTACAGACGTCTCGGATGACGATGAAGTGTTGCCTCTCAGCTTTGACACAGCATCGGTAGCCATCTTCAAACCACTTAAACTAGGTAATTTGACCTTGGTTCATCGCGTCGTGCTCGGCCGTGCTCGAAGTGCAAATGCCATTGAAAGTCGGCTCGCTCGAACGTATTTTGAACAATGCACCACACCAGGGGCTCTCATAACCTCCCCAGCCACCGGTGCATCTTTAGAATCCCTCGCATGGCCATGGGCTGTGGGCCTTGAGACGAGTGCTCAACAGAAGGCGCTGGCAAACACTATTCAAGGTGTTCATGATAAAGGGGGTTTCTGGTTTCAGCAACCGTTTCACGTGGGCAGATCTTCCTCGCCGGCAACGGCTTCCTACTCGACAAATTCCTTCACGACAACATCAACATCAGGGACGACTTGTACGGTGGCAGTGTTGAGAACCGTAGCCGATTCACGTCAGAGTTAGTCGATGCAGTTGCCAAAGTATTTGGCTACCAGAGAATTGGTGTGCGGCTGAGTCCCTTCTCCAAGCAAGTCGGAGGATAAGACAATCCTCGTTTTGGCAACGCATTTTATATCTCACCTCCCGACGTCAGCTTCCATGAGACGGATGGCTCCCAATCCCAACCACTTGAGCAAGCCTTGCACCTTGTCGGTCGACTTACAGAGAGAGGTGTGGCCTATCTGCACATCGGCGAAGCGAGGGTCTCCCGAAACCTGGGCATCAAAGAGAATCTTGATCGTCTTGTGGAAGAGGGTCGAGCGGATGCAGTGGAAGACGATTCATTTCAAACCCTAATCTGGTGCAACGGTTGCGTCTTGGTCAGGCCCTTACACCTCACGATCGCTCGACCTTTTACACTCACGCGGCTAACGGATGCATCACCTACCCGAATTACCCTCCGGATGCCAATGATTCGGCAAAGACGGGCAGCAATGGCAATGCACCTAATGGCGATCGTCTAAGCGCCAATACTGAATCGCTTTCTATCTCCGTAGAGAGCCACGACGGGAAGCCGCTGAAAAAGGTCGCTATTATAGGCGCTGGAGTCAGTGGCATAGTGACAGCTTCGGCCTTCCAGAGGCTAGGCGGTTTCGTTGTCAAAATCTACGAGCGGCGCGGGCATGCCGGCGGAGCCTGGATATATAATGAGAAGTCGACCTCCGTTCCCTCTTTTCCTAGAACAAACCCTAGCCTAGTCGATCCTCCGCTTCACCGGCAGTTCGGTACCCAAAGTGTCATAGAAATGCTCCCCGTGGGGAAGCACTTTGAGTAGCTGTATCCGCTTAGGCAGTATACGGCAGATCCAGCCTCGAAGATATAGGTACGGTAAACTATAGTGCAAAAGATAGAGAAAGAAATACAAGGTTACAAGGAGACGGGAATTTAGCTATCTATTTTACTTCCTACTCTCCAAAGGCAAGTTCCTTCTACAATAACAAAGAACGGAGTTTTTAGAAATGAATGGCACATGGTAGCTATTCCAATGCGGACTTTGTCGGACCTTTCGTCTTGGTCTTCATGTGTCGAATCCCCATCCGACCTGATCGTTTGATCCGCCCGCGAATCGCATCAGGCTGCTCACACTACTGGCGGCATTGAAACGACCGCCTTGGAAAGCAGCTGCGGCAGCACTCATAGCGGCTCGGCCATCGATCTGAGGTTCGTTGCTCTGACGCGACTCTCCCCTCTCTAGCACCTGATTCAGAAAGCTGTCACCCGCCAAACCCTCGTACCGATCCAAGCACAACTGCTTAACTGCAGGTCCGTACCTGCTGATCCACTGTTCTTCGCTGACTGTAGTATACCTCTTCTGACCGTCTGCATCGACCTGAGAGAAGGGCCACTCGGCGCGAACAACGTGGTACCGCTTAGTAGTGAAGAATAGAATAGGCCATGAGAAGATCCATAAGAAGGTGAGATAGAAGAGCCAGCGAATCCAAGTTGTCAGTCGCCAGGTGTTGAGTCGACTGGAGGAGAAGATGTCGACTGCCCGGTCAGCCACGGGAAACTCAATGTCGAGGTGACCTTTGTAGTTGGTGCTCCTGATCAGCCCCACAAGGCGAGAACGGAATAACTTCTCATCCAAGCCAGTGACGGTACGACTTAATCGGAATCTGCGAGGACGCATTAGATACAAGAACACATGTGGCAATGCACACTTCGCTTACACTTTGGTCGCCGTTGCCTTGGCGCAGTAGCGATGGCACCACTCCTTGAGATCAGGCTTTGCGTGGCCAACCTCAATATCACCTTTGACTCCAGGTGCGCGTTTCTTAAGAACAGCGCCTCGATACGTCTTCTCTCCGCTCTCCGAGGTCGTGAGGTTCATCTCGTTTGGGCCATTGGGGTCAAAGTTGGGCCACAGATAATTCTGCAGGCTGACCATGATTCGAAAGTCGGTCACATCCTCGCGGCTACTTTTCCCGTCCTTGTCACGCTTGGTTTCCCTGTGCGTGCCCACGATGTGGATATACGGCGAAGGCGGGAGTAGTGCCATTAATTTGACCCAAGACTCGAGAAAGCCAGGATCGGCGTCAGAGCGCTTGTCCTGCAGAGGAATCACCTCATTGGCGATGCGGGTGCGCTTCTCACCAATGCGCTTCGAGGTGGAGGAGATGTGTGTCTCAGGCGCGCTGATGCCAGTGTAAAATCTGTCATCCTCTTGCCCATTGCCGTTTCTGGGTTCAGTAGGGGCTGTTGGCCAGGTGGTGTCGCTGTCGACAGTAGCATCATCATAGGCTGGTGGTGGCGGGTCTGCGATGTCGAGCACATCATCGGCGACGTGGTCAGTGAATGTGTCTCCTGGCGTCGTATGCATCGATAGGGCATCGGGATCATCGCGATAACCACGGCTGGGGGAAGGAGGACCACCCATGATTGCTCTGAGGCTGTTGATCGAGGGCCGTGATGTGAGAAAGATGAGATCAATTAGGACAACAGTCCACAGCCTGACCTTGCCTTAGGCAACAGTTCTCTTCGCGCTTACCTGAATTCTGCACGCGTACGGCGTAGTTTCATGGGCTGATGCTGACAAAGCTTGAGCCGGAATTGATCCGGCGAGCAAACAGGCCATAAGCGAGTCACATATTGCTTCTACTTTATCTTATCTAGCTTAATAGTGTTTAGATAGTTATATAAAGTAATATTACTAGCTTTAATTATAATATACTAATAATAATAATTACTTATTATTATCCTTATCACTATTAAAGCTAGAATTATAATTATATATTAATTCTATAAGTAAAGGAACAGGTTAAGGATCGGGTAGGCATGCGTTTTATGGGGTAGAAGTCATCCCTTTTTACAGTGGCTATAGAGGCTATAGGGACGCTAGCTATAGCGGTTACAGCGTGCTATAGCAGTCGCAGCGCGTTAGTTATTGCGGTCAATATCTAGGAACTAGAGCAATAGGTCTTGGCACGGAGAACAGAGAAATGAGCGATAGTGCTGATATGAGCTTTAATTGTATCGGAAACATTATGGCTGAAGTGAAGCGATCTATTCTTAAGTGTCGTGGGCTGGGTTCGTTCCTCAAAGTAGGTCTGCTTCCTTGGCGACCGTTTCGGTATCTCCATCTGTTACCTCGTGACCCATGACTAATCATTGCTCCATGTTAAGCGAAGCACGTGCGACTCCAAGGACGCAACGTCTTTCTAGCGAACGCTGCTTAACTCAACCAAACTATTCTTAGAGTCGCTTCCCAAATCGTCCGTTTCCTGCACCTTCTTCTTGTATTCGATTGATCTGGATCGTGCGATTACCTTCTCGGATTTCCCGTTCCCTCCCCTGCCTCACTTCGCATGGATCCTAGAGATGCTCAAATTCATATTTGGGCAAAAACAGGGAGACATGCTATTCTGACAGGGTATGAACACCCCGGCAGCGATCAAACCGAAACAAACTCGAGCAACTTGCAGCCACCAGACGCCGAGATCTCCTCTGATGACAACTTGTCAACGACGTCAACCCCCTCACTTCACGTGCCTGAGAAACTCGTTGGTGCCGATGGCGACGCTCTGATCCCCAAGTCGACCGAGATCGATCGCATTTTTCACCAAGGCCAGAGAACCTGGATGCAATTTGTTGGGTCTGCCAGGTCCCTCCCACAGGACTCCTTGCCAGCGGGCCTCAATGATCCTTCCGTCATGCTGAAGGACGTTCCTGCGTTGCCAGAACATCTTCCAAAACATGGCGTCCTATTCGGGCAACCATTATGGCACGTCCCAGATGTTGAAAACAAGCGCGGTGGCGGAGCGAACAATGAATCTTGGGATCTTGAACACCTATATGGCGTGAGGAAAGGCTTCTCACTTTCGTTTCCTACGCCCATCGACTGTCGTGCGTCCTCCCGAGTCGGCTTCTGTTATTATGGGAGTTCCAACCGGCCGGATTGCGAGCACGGCTCAGCTACACCACGAGGCCTTCTGTTGCTGACGCTTTGCTGGTCATACATTCTCTCCGTACGCTTTTGGGAGCTCCAGGGTAAAACGACCATGTATACCAAAGATATCCTGCAGCCGAAATTGAAAAAAGCTATCAGCGTTTCACAAGATAACATCAATATTCACCTCAGAACACCTGCGTCTCACAAGTTGATCCAGTGGCTTTGCGCTATCCTTGCGCCTAAACCTGGCTGGTGTGCTAAGGAGGGAGGCTTTGCGCCGTGGGCGGCCTTCTGTTCTGGAGATATACAGGTTTCTATTTCCACCGATGAGCCAACTTTCTCCTCGAACGAGCGGCCGCCCAACTCTGCCGAGGCCACAGAGCTTCTCATTGAGCTCTGTAACTTATACGGATTGGTAGCCAGCAAGAAAACCGGTGGCTCGCCAAATTCATTGCCCCCTGTTACAGCTGCATTCCTAGCCGCGCTTGCGCTCCCATTCTATCGCTCTGTCGAGTTGCAGCCGCAATTCCCTGTACCTGTATTCCGGGGAAGGCCCAGAACCGGCCAAGTGGAACCAGAGCCAATACGGCAACTTGTTGCCGATCTTCGTTACTATATGACGTTGAGCATGCACCCTCGGTCCATTGGGTCCATTATCTGGAGCATATTTTGGCAGCCAGAAATCCAATGCAACGTTGTCAGCCCATGGCTGGGCTCTATTCTCAGTGTGCTGAAACCGATTATCGAGGTTGAAGGAGACTTAGACATCCTTGCGAAAACTTTTATGTTCCGCCGGCCACGTGCTGCTCTATGGTGGTTGGGCATCTTCCTTCTGGGGAATTCTACTATGTCAGACTTTATTGTACGTTATCTCGAAACGTCAGAAGAACGCTATGGGTACGGTTCGATGTCACCTCCAGATACCACTGTGTCTGCATGGACTGGGTTGCCTCAATCCTTCCTAGATGAAGAAACGTCACATGTCTATACCGGTGTGGCAGACCTAGTTCCAAGGGCCGAACTACTAAAGCATCGCTATAATTTTTGTTTGCAAGACACTTCCTCCGCTTTACTGTCCTGGAGACCCTTTGGGGTTATTCCAAAAGGAGAGATAGAACTTGACCTCTGGCCTTGGCTGGAGCACCGTTACACCAGAAGATATGTGAATTGGGTCTGGTGGATTAAGACGAAGAGAGGGGGTATTCGAGATGTTCAACATGGTTTTCGAAACGACACCTGCCGGTTTGTCGCAGAGATTTCTGATCGCCTGGACATGATACACTTGGATCAAATTCCAGCATGCAATACTGACCTGAAGATAGAACCATCGCGGGAAGCAACACTTCGGATGGTGAACTACTGCATACGTGATATGACGGGTGATCGGGATGGAGAAATATCTACCATTCCGGGTGCTAGGGAGCATCCCTGGCTGGAGGGCTGGAGAGGTCTTGAATGATAAGGAATACAGACGGCTGACGAATGGGACGAAATGGCAAGATTGACAATGAGTTTCTCGGTGGGAGGAAGCGTATAGGCACCGCCAAGCCGACGGCTGATAAGAGTCTTAATGCGAGGAATAATGAATGGAGGTAAAGTTCATATCCAATATTGAACTGAGTCAAATCAAACCAGATTTACTGCCTGCGCCTCCGATGACCACCCGATGAGCCCCCGCCTTGTGTGATATTGCCGAGTGTCCAAGTGTAGTAACAGCGCCCTGTACGGGGGCCAACGGACATATAACACGCAACTAACTGCCCCTCATAGTCAACCGTCGAAGGAATCCAGCCGCTTCGGTCGGTCTTGAATTCCTGACCCTCTGGGCCTATAAAACAAACTCGACCGTGTCTCGAAAAATAGGTGTCGACATAGATGGTGTCCTCGCTCGAGATGGCGTCGTCGAGCTGAACCTGGTCGAGTTGTTGCGTCAGGTCGGCTACAGCCGTCGTCTCTCGTTCAATTCTCCCTGGACTCCATTGCAGGGGATCAAGAGAATCTTCCGAAAAGGTCCGTTGGTGGCTTAGATGCGAAGAACCTGCGTGAGGTGTGCTTGTGACCGATGTATTTGGCCGTGGATTCGTTTCAGAGGGGACAGCGGAGCTATCATCAGCATCTGTGACGTCTGCATGCCCTGACACATCTATAGCTCCGGTGACATCGGCAGTACTGAACGATTCTTCTTCCAAGGCACGGTATCCAGGATGTGCTGGGATGTATTCGTGAGGCTGTAGTGGCCTCGCAGCGTTGGCCTTGTCCGGATAATATAGCTCACCACAATTGCATGGTACATAACAAATCCTCCATCCCTCAGGGAAAAGACCCCGCTGCCCGTGGTATGAAGTGTGACATATGTCAAATACCTTCTTGCACATTCTGCACTTTGCTTCTGCGGACCTGGCATGCTCATTCATTTCGTGACCACATCTTGTGCACCACCCTTTGCGTCCGGACGACGTTGACATAGTAATGACAATAACAATATACAAATGAGGCGAGACGCCTGCGGGTAGTGCTTGACAAGGGACATGACTGAATGGTGAGCCAGGAATTGCACCCCTTCTTATACGCAGTAGATGTCTAACTGATGCGGACTGTTTGCGAGGCAACCACATGCACATGCCTTTTCCTGTGCTGCCCGCAAACTTGACTACGGTACTTCTGGTGAAAAGCAGCCTCGTGATTTGGCGATGGGGAAAGACCCTGGCGTGCATACACTTGGTGTGGTGGTGGGCCAGCTGCCTTCAGGCCAGCCCGAGTTCATTTTGGTGCTAGAAATTTAGGCACGGTGAGAGGCAGTGACAAGACAGGTAGAGATACATGAGGTTGGACGCATCGGGAGCGTTCCATAAGCATGATGGCTGTTGTCGATCTTCCACACGGCCTCGCCAACCCTTGTCTCTTGCATGAGAGGTTCTAGGTGTATGAACTACTCTGCTATACAGGTGTTGCACGACTTTTGTCGGCAAGCAAACAAAGGACATTGATGAGAAAGAGGCCAGTATATCAAGGCGTTGGGATTGGACTGCAATCAATGGTTACGGTGTAGCTGAGTTGACGAAGCGGGAGGCTATGTCCTTCCATTTCTCCTCAATGATGGACGTATTGTGGCGAAAGAAGCCTGCGATCTGATGCGTAGATAACATATCGGTGCCACTGGGTTCAATGACATATTGAGAAATGTCTATCGTAGGGCCTTTTTTGGGTGCCTCAATATCTCAATCTTATCGACAAGGCCGAGAAACCATCAAACCCCGCTTGGGAATTGCATCGCCGTCGCGACGCAGTACGCGCCTACACGCAGCATTGAACTCCGCTGACTGGCTCGACTCGAACGAACATGGTCAATAATGACGACCGGCGAACGGCCCGGGTGGACATTTCTGCCCGGACGGGCGTTTATGCGTGGTACCTTTAACTAGTGTACAAGCCTGCCAAGATGGACATTTTTGCCTGGGTGGACATTTCTGTCCAGAGAGGCAGTGTTGATGGATTGGCGTTGTCGGCACTTAGATGGGCCGACATCCCGCTCCACACCTGATTTGTAAGGCCGCAAGGATGCGCCCCTAGCTACTTACTTAGATACATCACGAATACAGCGATATTGCTACAATTGAGAGGCAGCTAACTTCACGTCTCGGTAGGAGCATATATGGGCTTATGGCAATATAATCCCCTCCAACCCTTTGGGTGAGAAACTTTTTTAATTGGCTGAAATTTTCGGTCTTGGCGCTATTCTCTATTTATCTTCCCACCCCTTGGACATCTTTGCCCGTCTGGACATTCTTGCCCAGCATTCTTTTATTTCTGCCTTTATTGGTGCCCTAGCAACGAAGTCTATTTGATGGCATCATGGACGCAATCCATGCCATGACTGAGGTGGATATTCAGGCCCTGGAAACAGCCCCGAGAAACCAGTTGAGGAGCCTATGCCGAGAATTCATACGACAGATTGATGCGTTGGAGGTACTTGCGGAAGCCTTCAACTCTAGTCAGCCGGATTTCAAGGATTTCACCGCGACCTCTATTCAACGACTCGATGCTCTACTTATCGCCGTGGGCAACACGGATAGTGATGATAAGATAAGCCAACTACGAGACTCAGATCCCATCATCGTCATCATTTTCGGCCTCTCCCTTTCTGTTAAGCAGATCAAGAGTCTGAGCACCTCTTCTTGGGATGAGGTTTTCCGACAGGCCCAGAACGCCGTAAAACGTTTACGCCCATTTATCTTAGGCAACAAGAAAATTGAAAGAACTGTCAAAGACTCTACCAATGAAGCATTTAGGCAAAGTCAGTCAGCGAGGTGCAAACACTGATGCTTTTTCCTCGGTTGACAAGTTCTAGGCTACATTCAACTGTTGAAAGACCGGACGGCGGCCCTGGTTGCTCAAGGTCAAAGCCTTCGCCCCGTCGCCGTGCGAGGCGTAGCTTGCTTCAGCTACAGAATATCCCACGCGCCAAATTTTCGGAGACTTCTGAGTCTATCGCTTAACCATATCGTGACGGCATTCGTGCCCACCATATTTCCGGCCGACGGATGCATCCGACTGACTACGGAGTTTAATGAAAGCTTACTGGAAGCTCTGGTCGGATCCCTTCCAGAATTCTATGAATCTCGTACGTTTACTTCCCTTCGTCCCAGATGATGCTAACTCATACTGAATAGAGGGCTATGAATCAGAGGTGTTGAGAAGCGAAGTGGCGCCAAGGCTTGGTGAAGACGTTTTGCTGGCTATACAAACGAGCATAGTATGGGCTGGGGAACACCCAGACAAGTTGACGACGCAGTGCGTTGTATGCAAGGTAGTGCCTGGGCAAATTATCATCATCGATGTGGTTGTTGGGGCTAATGAATGTATCGGGTTTGTGAATATGTCCGAATGAGCGAGCTGTGGACGAAGAGGGGCTTGGCTAAGGGGTATAGCCGGCAAATTCCGCGCCCGTCAATGATTGGCTGTAGGTAATGACCAAAACAGTGGTCCGCATGACGTCCTCGGGCATGAATCATTCGCCTCTTTCTATTACTTGAGTGACAACTGGGCTTCACGCTATGCGTTGACAATATTGATCCCTACACAACCACTACCAAGACATGGCGAAAACCACAAAAGAAGACCTGGTATGGAATGAAAAGCGTTTGACAAACTATCCTAACATCCCGCAGGAACGAAGGTGGCAGAACATCACAAACGAGACGTTCGACGATGTAGAGGATCGGAAGTTCCATCATTATCCAGCGGGAACCATCACTAAATTCGATTGCAACGCAGAATGCTCGTTGGTCTCTTTCACACAGGGAGGTTCTGTTCTCGTAACGAAGCAAGGGCCAGGATGCATGCCCCAAGTTCCTGATGACGTTGGCGTTGCTGCGAGAGATGGTCGCACAAAGGGATCTTAGCCGAGAGATGGGGGAAACTTGTAAGATTCGTTAAGGCAGAAAATCGCAGGCGTTCACAATTTTGCAGCATTTTTAAGTAGGAGTTTACTTAGCAGAAGCGACAAGAAAAGTCGGCTTGGGGCCCATAACGTTTGTCACGCGCGACCTATTATATCGGCGGGGGTGGACCCAATGCCGAGTTTCCGGGCAGAAATGTCCATCCGGGCAGAAATGTCCATCCGGGCAGAAATGTCCATCCGGGCAGAAATGTCCTCTCAGGTCAATCTAACGAGGAGCCTCCCCGATGTGGGAGGATCTTCTTGACGGAATTACCCCTGTCGTACTGTGCAGGACTGATACATTATATTCCACAATAATGTAGGCAATGGACCTCTGTCGCCAACCTAAATGTCGATGATCTCGCACAAATGGGCTACTGGGGCTCGGAACCTGAAGGTAGAGCTGTGTCACATATAGTCCTGACCCTTGCAGCCGCATCGATCCTAATGTTTGTAACCAAGCTACAGCTCTTACGCTTCCCTATCCTCGAGTATCACTAATATCATAGTCCAATAGGCCCATCTTAGCAGCTCTTAATAGGCATCTGTGAGAGGAATGAGGGCATCGCATCAGGAAGCGACGGGACTCAAAGCAGTGAGACGTTAGAACTCGATGTCCGCCCTTACTATACCCAGGAGTGTTTGCTAGACCTCAAAAGACTATAACACGAAGTAGAGATCTACACATGCCTAAAAACACTGCAGGGCCACTTTATTGCCGTCTGCTTGGGCCAGTATCGATTTAGGTGACTCTGGGACCAATTAACTTCGTGACGGACTAAAGCGATTAGAACGACTGTAGAAGTCATGATCGTGCTAGTCCCGTTGCCTAGCGACATTGTTAAAACATTGAGCTGGTTGCAAATGAGCTTAGGACTACATCAGATATTTCTACGTAAGACCACTAAATCCCATCCTCTTCTAAGTCCAGACGCCCCCTTGAGTAGTTTAGTGAACATGCGGGTTCATTCAGCCTGAGGGTCGGACTCGCTAGTGTTAACGTGTTGGAAAGTAAGATAATTCACAGGGAAATAGTACCAACTGCGTTCGAGCTGCTGCATCTGTGGAAAGCCTGGAGAGACGGGTATTACAACTAAACATTGTAATACTGCACGAGAAACACTGCCAAGCGAGGCTTCAATCAATCAGGAGTTTGGCTCACGAACTTTCCGCCGCCACTCGGCGATCAGCTCAGATGAGTGACTGGATCGACCGGCCGTGATCTTCAATGAAATGACTTTGCCAACCCTCAAGGCGACGACTTTTGATGCTCCTTTTGCGCCAAAGATATTGCTTTAACTTAGGCTCTCTCGCGAACATTTCAAAGCCCACGCGTTCGATCGCTCGCACAAACCACTTCGCTGAGAACCTCTGGCCACTCAATCTCTATTATAAAGCCATCGCTCATGCTCACAAACCCAGTCTACTCCGTTTCACCCCATATAAATCGTTCATTACTGAGTACTCCTCGGAATTGCGTTTCCTTCTTCGACCGCGCTCCGGCTCATCTAAAGTAGAAGTTTTAAGACTATCTTTACCTAAGTGCTGCGAGTTATTATAGTAGGCACTATCTATATCTAATGCTATCTTGAAGGGTCTATCCTTATTACTTTATTTATTTTTAGGAGGTCTTGCTCTCTTCTTAGGGCTCTTATTTCTTAACCTTAAGGTATTCTAAATAGAGTGATACCTTTCTAGATTAGTATCCTTAATTTTATGTTTAAGTTTCTCTTAATCCTATATAAGAAGTTACTAAGCCTTATTTAAGTTTAGAAAGTACTTAAATACTAAAGGTAAGAAGATAGTATAAGTAAATTAAGTAAATAAGTATTTAATTAAGGCTAGTATAGTAGGGGTTCCTAAATAGGTAAGCTAGTAAGTTACTAGTAGGGATTTAATAGGGATAAAATAGATAGTTAGAAGAGGGATAGGATAATAAGAAGGGGGATTAGGATAATAAGAATTATTATTATTATAATTATAATTAGTTTAAAGAGAGATTAGAGAGATTTTTTATTTTGCTTATAGAGAGATTCTTCCCTTCTTATAGAAAGATAAGAGAAAAAGAACTCTTTAAGTTTAAAGCTTAAGTCCTTTACCTTTATTTATAAGAGAATTTAAGATCCTTCTTTTCTAATTATAATACGAATTATAGTCTGCTCTTTATCCCTTATATATTAATTATTAAGCTAGTAGTAGGCTATTTTAATACCTTATTAATATTTCTTTCCTATTATTAACCTAATAATCATTCTTATAAGATGCTTTTCTACTAAAGGGTACTAAATATAAGACTATTATAGTATATATATATAATCTAGTATAGCTTTAGGCTAACTAATAAAAATACCTATATAATACTTTACTATATACCTTTTTAAGAGGCTACTATTAATTTAGAGTATTATTTCTAGTCCCTTTCTATTACTAAACTAGTAATAATAGTAAATATAATAGCTAGTTATATAATAGTTAAGGGAGATTTTTAAATAGAGTAGAGTTAAAGATATATTTAATAATATATATTAAGTTTACTTTTAGTTTATTTTTAGTATTATAGTTTTTATTATTAGTATTTAATTATATTAGTAATTATAAATTATCTTAGGATTATTTATTATTATCTTATTATAGCTTAGAATCTCTTTAAGAGGAAATATCCTAATTATAATAATTTATATTATCTTATAATAATTATCATAGCCTAGGTTAAGACTAAGCAGTTATAACTAGCAGAACTATAATATACTTACTTTTTCTCACCTATTATAAATATATTACTTAGATTACTATTATAATATAGTAATCCCTTCCGATTTACTAATTATAAAGGGATTACTATAACCTTATTATAATCTAGAATAATAGATTACTTAGATTACTATTATAATTTAGTAATCCTAGTATAGTATATATATATATTCACTTAGTATATTAGATAAGAGCCTTAAGCTCCTTAGCTATTAATATACTTAGTTATATTAAATCTACTATTTTACTATTACTAGACTATAACCTATATTACTTATAATAATATCCTAATCTACTCGATTATATACCTTACGCTTAGACCTACCCTACGCCCCTAAGATAGACCTAACTATTATAATAATAATATTACTCTTTCTTAATATTAAGGAATAATAGTTTTTAATATAAAGGTAAAGTATTACTTATTAAACATTTTATATATATTATAATATAGAGAGAGCTTATTTACTAGGATATTTATATTATTTATTAAGAATAATAGCATTTTTATATACTTAATTAAGTAGTATTAATAGAGAATAGTTTAATAGATTCCCTTTTTAAAATATTTTCTTACTATTTTATTAAGTTTATTATTTACTAATAAGACTAAGTAAAAAGTATAAGATAAGTAAATTCTACTATATTACTATAATTACTAAGTAAGTAATTAGTATCTTTACTCTTATTACCTAGCTCCTTTACTATTAATTATTCTTTAAGTTTTTTTTATATAAGTAAAAGATTACTATAAGGAAATTACTTTAGTAGTAAAAGGAAACTAGAAATAATACCCTAAATTAATAGTAATCCCTTAAGAGGGTATATAGTAAAGTATTATATAAGTATATTTATTAATTAGCCTAAAGCTATACTAAATTATATATATATACTATAATAGTCTTATATTTAGTACCCTCTAATAAGAAAGCATCTTATAAGAATAATTATTAAGTTAGTAGTAGGAAAAGAATATTAATAAGGCATTAAAATAGCCTACTACTAGCTTAATAATTAGTATATATAGGATAAAGGGTAGATAGTAATTCATATTATAATTAGAAAAGAAGGATCTTAAATTCTCTTATAAATAAAAGTAAAGAACTTAAGCTTTAAACTTAAAGAGTTCTCTTTTTCTTATCTCTCTATAAGTAAAATAAAAATCTCTCTAATCTCTCTTTAAACTGATTATAATAATAATAATAATAATTATCCTTATTATCCTATCCTTCTTTTATTTATCTATTTTATCCCTATTAAATCCCTATTAGTAACTTACTAGCCTACCTATCTAAGGACCCTTACTATATTACTAGTCCCTAAAGTAAGGGATAATAAAGTATTAATTAATTAATAGGTTAGTAAATAAAAGATAAAAATAATACTCTTTATTATAAAGAATTCTATTAAGTAATTAGGCTTTTAACCTTCTATACTTATCCTTAGAAAAGTAACTATCCTACTAGTTATTAGTAAGGATAGTATATACTATATATATAGTATTATAATAGATACTAGTGCCCCTATTATTAAACGCATCTAGGGAGATAAGGACATCGAAATCAGGAATACTACTAGCGTCCGTGTAGCCAGGATGAAAAAATCGAACGGATAGAACGTCAGAATAGTCCTGACCGCTAGAGAAGAGGCATGGCTCATCGATCGGATCGTATTTGCAGGCCATAATTGTTAAAGGGCGTCTTTGTTTACTTTTCGTGGAGTCGTCACAGTGATGAATGACTAAGTGATCGCCTGTACTCAGGCACCATCCACATTGCCGCCTTAGATACTAGGCATCGAGCGACATCGGTGATGCCCTTCGGGACCCACCTTGGTCAAGAGGATGGACTACTGCAATTCCCTCTCCCCGAATCATCTCGGGCCAATATCTTAATGAATGTGTGTCTCCGCCGCCGGGTGATCCATTCTCAGATCCAGACGAGCATCTGCCTCCGAACAAAGCATCCAAGGACCTCGCTTCGCTAGGTTACCGTACCGCAAAATGATACGTCCCACTCGGGGTTCCCAGAGTCCTCCATGGCAGCCTTCCGCACATCGTGTCTCGCTGCTAGTACCACGTGCGCAGTAACAGGCAAAGGCCGCTCGTGGTACATGAACCCAAACGTCCCCGGCAGTCGTGCAAGCATGCAACATCGTGCCCGGTGTCACCCCCTAGAATAGCCCCGCGTTTTTGGGGGATGTGAACTGGAAACTGGGGAAGATGGAGGAATGCCGGCCTTCATCAGCTACCCAAGTCATCAATTGAGAGAGATAATCAAGGTAAAGATATCTACACCTTTGTATGCGCGGTCTATTATAGGCTAATACACTATTAGAATAATAGAGGATTTAGTCTAGTTATTGGTAGCGCTGCGAAATAAGAATAAGAATAAGAATGGGCGTGCGGGCACGCTACTGTAGGTAATCAACCACCCAACCACACAGAAGCAGCCGATCTCTGGGCACTGTGAGAGGCCCTCCACATCTCAATTCCGTCTCTTGCAGCGGGGAGAACATGCGGCATCTCCGACGGACAAGGATCATACTCTTTGTCAGCCCAACCTTGCCACCCTGGCCACACCAGCATACCCTCCCGCTCCTCCCCGTGGTTTGATCACCCTGTCTAACAGTAGAAGACAAACTCAATTGCAATAGAGCTGTATTAGATCCTTCCACGAGAAGATGGAGCTTACTGGCAACGTGGATGGAGGATGTGCTACGCGTTGGCTGAGACACCCAGCCTCTCACCGTTTGTTGCGTTGGCAAATCAGACCAGCAACGATGACGAGGACAGTTCATGTTGGATGACGTAGTAACACACCCTCAACTGGCCTTCACCGGTGCAAATACCAAGTGTGGCGTTCGCCACGGTTTCATCGGCCTCACCACAAAAGATTGCAGCATGGTGGGAACTTGCCGAGTTTTGGGATTAGAACACCAAGAGTCGGACGCGGCTCGGGTGACGATTATAATATTCTCAAAAAAAAAACACTGCATCACGTTCCATTGTCATCTGAGAGTGAAGAAATGCTTCTACATAGAATGACCCCTTCTCAGAAGTCCAACGGCACCACAGGGTTAAAGACCATACACTTCAGAGTCAAAGACGTCTCCTCCCCAGGAGCCTGGATAGTCTGGTCCCCAAGAGTTGAGAACCGCAGACGATGGTAGAGTTGTGTGCCGCTTGGACTTGCGTACAAGGTCAAAGAGGCCCTGTCCCTAAGCGCCCTCCTCTGTCCCCAGTCGCAAAGACTCTTTGCGAAACCCCGACGGCGATATTTGGGTAGTGTCCCCAAGATCTGCAACTTGATCTGGTCGATGCCGAACTGGCTGAAGTACTTCTTAGCTCCCTCCTTCATCGCGTCCTGGAAGGCCTTGACATGGTCGGGGTCGATATCCTCTCGGCTGCTGCATTCCTCACCGTTGTCTTGGAGTGCTGGATTGATACACATGATCAGGGTCACAGGTCTGGACTTGTAGGAGGGTGATGCACTGACGAGAATCGAGCTCGCAATTGGCCCCAAGGACGCGTTTCCGAAGGTAGGACATGTCCCAGACGGCAAAGGAGACGATGTTCCAGCCCGGGCCATAGGGAACCTCGATAACCTGGACACACCAGTCGGCGTACTCTGGGGAGATGAGGCGGCTCATGAGGTCTTTGCAGCATTCGAAATGCTGCTCGGGGTGTTCCTTGCGGTAAGGAAATCGATACGGCCAGGCTGGATCGTCTTGCATGGCCTCGATGAAGACCCTCGTAACAGCGTCGACATGGTCGGCGTCGGCGAAGCGTGACCGATTCACGTTCATCGTGTTCAGACTCATGGTGTCAGTGAGGCGGGTGACCAGTGTTGTGTGTGGAGAAGAGAATAGAAGTTACCTTACCCCTCTTCCTTGAACGCGCAGCCTTACTTATATGCGACATGAATCAGGTGACTAATACTCTCCAGTAGACGAGTTTTCCTGATTGGCATCATTCCCCTCAAGGCGGTTGGTTGCCTTATTCTGGTGCACGAGCGGCTCGATGTTGGCTTGACTTGCATGCAGGGGAGATCCTTGACCCGATGCAATCTTGATTAACGAGGTGCCTCGAGAGTACTTTTCTTTTCCTTCACCAGCATCAATACAATACCTCGGACAGGGACCGGGTCTACTGAGCGTTCGCCTCAACAACTCCAGGTCGCCCTTGGTAACGCGCTTTTGAGTGCCTTGTAGCATCGGCGCCTGCTGCCGACTGTTGCGTTTTATGCGGTGCCATCGGCTCTTGGTATCCCGTGGTATAGCCACTCGGAGCGCCATCGGAGCGCCATGTCTCTCGTTGTGTTGGCCAAGGCGATCGCAGCCCGCCTCAATTGAATCCTCCTCCTTTACCGGACGTCGCTCAATTTGGAGTCTCGAGTGCCATGTCGGCATCATGCTTCAAGTTATATTCAGGTCTAACGTTGATTAACTTTCTATATCCGAGCAACAATGTCTTCCATACAGCCGCTGTACCTGGTTGTTAGTTTGTCATTCACCAAAATATGTGGTTAAACTGGTTGCAGTTCTGTAAGTCACCGTAACTGCTCCTAGAAGCATCACTGCTACGTTGAACCTTGGCTTAGTCTAAATGGAACAGTTGTGCAACCGGATTGAGTGAGGCACCCAGCCGTCATCGACATCGTGCATGTCCACAGTCTGCACGTCCCGACCCACCCCCACAAGAAACCCATATGGACCCAATACAGAGATGTCCATCCTGAAATTATGGAAGCGTTGTAAAAGAGAATTTGAAATAAGTTGTTATTCTAGCTCAACCGCTTTCCGAACACCCCTCAGAAAAACAGCGACTTTCTGGAGCCTCATCCCAGTATATTAGCCGGACGATTGAATAGCCCATCGAGATTATGCAGCAAAAAGGCTGGTGTCACTGTAAGGAATCTTTAAAAGAAATGTTTACTTTATAGCCTGAAAGAAACAGCGGCTTATATTCTAAAGTTACCTGAGAATATTCAACACTAATGATTTAATTCTGTGACGGTCACCGAAAGTAGTTAGGATACATGTGGGAATGACTAGGTTTACGCGTGAGCGTACTAAAATATTCGCAAAGGAAGTTTGTCGATTGGGTCTGTCCTTGGACATCAGTGATCAGCGTCAACTCCGAAGCGCATGTCTCAATACTGTCAGATACTGTTCATAATATTCTCCAATACCGAAACCCATGCATCACCGCGAGTTTCGCCTGTCCACCTGGCCATGGAAGATCCCTTTTGTCTCAGTCCAGACAAGACGCCATTATCCCGTAGTACGGAGACTGCCTCAACGAGTGGCTGATGTTACTCGACTCGCACGAGGAATCAGGACAATTTCACCACTGATGAAGGACGTTATCCGTGCTGCGAGGGATCAGAAGGAAGGCCACTTGTTTGAGGTAGTCCATGACTCGTGCTTTTGTGGTGCAAACGCGCCACGGCTACAATGGGGTGAAACTCCGAGCCCCATGATGGTTCGCAAGATGTGCAACGGACGGCGAGAGCGAGTTTAGCTAGAATGCTGAAGTCCACCAGGCCGTTCTTGCCAAGGCGTTGCGAGATTTAAGGGATGAGATCCGAGGCGATCAAGTCGACTTCGTCTTTTAGTAAGAGTTGGTGCTTATTTTTGAACATCAGCTCGTTAATGGTTCGTACCGTTGGCACACTGGATGGACTCGATTATCTACTCGGTCTTATCATATAAGGCCACAAGTGGTACTTCTTGGCTTTGACTCGTGAGGAAACAAAAGCGGTATATCATAGTGGCGGCCATCCACACTCAAAGGCGCTCCTGCTGAACGCGATGCTAATAATGGACAGATTTGTGGACATGAAATGTTTTGGGGGTACAAATGATGTCATTGGGGTTTATCAGATATTCAGTGTATTACAATATCTCGCGGACTGGGATGAAACAACAAATCGGCCGTGGTTTCAAGCCAATATTCTCAAGGCGTCGGCGGCCGTCTCAGTTGGTAGTGCGCTATGAATCATGCATTTAATGTCACAGAAACTCATCCATCCAGCGACCTCTTTATAGAATCATGAGACTTCCAAGCACACCGAAGAACAAAAAGACAGAAACATTCTTTTAGGCTACCGTTGTCAAGGTACCCCTGGTCCGCGAGTGCACCCTCGCACTTACAGAATTTGAACGAGGACAATGTTGCTCTCGTGTGATGGAAGAGCTTTTGTTGGCGAGGAAGATGTTCATCAGCCCGGAACATAGTCGTCCGCGTGCAACAATGGATCATAATGGGGTATTCGGCGTGGATTCACCGCAGCAACACAATTGGCTCTTCTTGGGATAGAGTCAACAACGAGTCCCGTTCATTGCACTGGACGCCTGTGGTTCGACGCTAATATCTACATCGCCAAGTGACGAGGCGCCCGATCTGCCTCCATTTGCTGGCTTCAAACCCACGGGGACGCGGGGCTTGACGTTGTTTCTGAGTCGTTCACTGCCCAGTTCCCGCGTATTTCCCTGGACAGCAGCTTCACGAGCTGGTTCGGATCTTTGATCAATGGCCCTGTTGCAAATCACCTCGGGAGGAAGGGCTTGATGCTCGTGGGCGTGGTCATCTTCACTATTGGCTCGGTGGATCACGGGGCCGCCGATCTTGTACCTGATCGGTGATCTTTTGCTAATTTCTAATTATAGTTTGCTCTCTAGACCTGTGTTCGGGATGCGAAATGTTGAGATATCCTCCTTCGTTGTCCCCTCGATAGCGAGCTCAGCCAGAACTCGACCGATGGCAGGCGCAAATTTAAAGGCGTGTCCTCCACCCAAACCAACGATGATGTTCTTATGCCTCTTCAACGGACTGATGACAAACTGTCGATTCGGCGTTATGGCGTATTGGCAAGTCACCGTGCGGAGCGGCTGGCACTTGGCTGGTATGAGGCCATCGATAAAGGACGTCAGCTCGTTGACCAGCTGCTCAGAAAGAACGAAGGTGCGCTCCTCAGGCCTCATGAAGTTGTTGGACATATCGCGGCCTGCCTTGATAGTTGGCTCGCCGTAACTCGGAAACCCGTAGAAGTATTTGTCACCGCCCCAGATCCAAACAGGGAACTTACTCTCGTGAAAGGGGGATATATTTGTCGGCTTGAAGTAGGTCACCTGCTCTTGCATGACTGGGAGAGGGATCTCTGCGCCAAGAGGAGCAAGGAGGTTGTTGATCCACGCATCAGCCGCCAGGATCACCTTCGCGGCGTGGAATTGACCTTGGGACGTCTCGATCGCAACGCCATTACCATCTGGAGTTATACGGTCGACGCGTGTTTTCTCCTTCAACACAGCCCCATGAGCACGAGCCTGATATTGCATCGCCATGACCGACCGGGAGGCATGAACAATTCCTCAATCGGCCGTGTAAACCGTCTCGACACCTTGGGGGATATTAAACTCGGGCCAGCGCCGGTTGACCTCTTCGGGGCCAAGAAGTTCGTAGGGAATGCCATTTGCGTCGAGACTCCTGGCGAATTCTGCAGCACTCATGCTCTTTTCGAACTCGTTGAAGTCCGCCGTCGTCGCTTGGCCGGTGGACTCCTCGGGTTTGGGAAAGAAGACGACGCCGCCGGTGATGGTCAGCATCTGGAGACCGCTTCTGCGCTCCAGGTCTGCCCAGTCCCTGTAGGCGGCTCGGGCGAGCGCCACGTACTCGGGCGATCCGTACGAAGTCCTGACGATGCGCGGGGAGCCGTGGACGTTGCCGAAGTCGAACTGCTCGAAGCCGATGACGTTGGCTCCTTTGATGGCTGCGTGATACGCTGCGGCGCTGCCGAGGGCGCCGAGGCCGACGACGGCAACATCGAAATGGGTCGTTGACATTGTATTGACGACTGCTGACTAGTTCTTCAACAGAGAGACACCCTTGCTGCATGTATTTTATAATACGCAGAGATAGGTTGATCACCCACGATAGATCGCCGAGTCTTGCGACTACAAGACGGGTCGCCCCCGTTCCCTCCCGCGCACCCCCATGGGAATTCCGTCCGAGCCCGCTTTTTGCTAATACCTGGATGATAGAAGCGGGCCGAGGGCGGATTCTCCGACCGGGATTGATACCCGCAAACACGGCACGCAGCTTACCCAGTCTGCCTTGATTTTAGAGACAATTGTGCTCAAGGGATTAACTCAGCATACTCGCAGCAGTGATTGAGAAAGCAAAGCAAAGACATGCGGCTGAAGCCTGTCATCATTTATTACGGTCAAGAAGAGGTTACAGCTGGTGGAGGATGCTCGTAAAACTTAAGATCTAGTGCAGTGGTGATAACGCGGTTACCTTTACATGTTTGAACTGTAATATCAAGAATACCGCAACGCCCATTTACACCGCGTCCATCAACCGAAATTCCGACCGACCCTCTCATCACTCAGCAGGTAACCCGCTCCTCCTAATTTAGGCCAAAGTATGTCTCGGCTTTGTAATTCTGCCGTATTCATGGTTTCAAGCATTCCGGAAGATGTCATCTATCAAAGCTTTGACTTGATCTCATCAGATGGTAATTCTGTTTGTGCCGGGCCCCCTCGACTTCCGTCGCCCTCAAACACACCAACTTTGCCCTGGTATTCTGTCCGAAACCTCCATTTGCATGCCACGTCTCCAGGTAAACTCCGCTTCAACCCGCGGGAGACGTATTCTCCCAGCACAGGCAAGAATTTGAACGCACTGCGCATCGTCAGCCTCCAGCCCTACCGATTCCCAAAGACACCTTTGGGGGATTTTCTGTACTTACTGGCCACTTCCTCCGCCTGCGATAAAAAGGTTCTTGTAGTCGGGGTGCAAATCGACGATGAAGTCACCTGTCGGCGTGTCCGTGTACCAGCAGAGTGCCGCCCTTTCGAACGGTCGGTCGGCAAGCTCTGGGAGAACTTCTCTGAGACCCTGACGGAGCCTCTTCTCTCCATCCACAGGGACAAAATTAGCCCGCTCACGTGGAGCCTTGAGCGGAGGAATTGAAATGACTGCGCCAGGGAGAGCCTTCTCCTCGGGCCCGGGCGAACGAGTGTAGCCCCAGTCGTGGATTGCCATCTTGAGCATCCGCGACTCTCTGTGAGGTGGAAAGTTGAACCAGCCAATGGAGAAGTTGATGTATATGGGTAATTCCTTGTATCGCTCCAACTCCTCCTCTGTCAGCCGCATGTAACCAACTGCTTGCGCCGTAGATAGCGTGGACCCATAGCAGGGGGCGAGGCTGGAGGCCCAGGCGCCAGCAGCTAGAATGAAGTGGTCTCCTTCAACGGCGGTGTTGGCAAGAGTCCGAACTGGCTGTCAGAGGTTGTCTCAAACCTCACAACGGTTCCAGCTCTGCCACATATAGAAGCTACACCATCTTCCGCTTCTGGCAGAAACCTTGGCATGGTGTCCCACTCGCCTACAACCACTGACCACTCACCTCTATCCTCGTAGGCCACTTTGCCGTAAAGCTTAGACAGGACTGATGTAAAAACAGAGCACCACTACCGGTCGACATAATCAGCAGAGCGATGGAATTTTACTTCCGGCACATTCATCGCCAGCCGTTGTGGCTATTTGACCGAGAGTCCTTGCCAGCTCCAGACGCCTGCGAGGAGCTGATCTGTGTCATTCTGGCCCTGAGTATCAGCTTCAACGCCGTCGACTTTACAGATGCAGACTTGAGGAGCCCCGAATTCTACACCAAGTCCGCCCGGAGGGTCATCATGCTGAGAATCGCTGATGGGAGCATGACCCTTCAGAGCACTCAAGCCCTATGTCTCTTGGCCTTTTTCAACCTAGTTTGCAAGTCCTTGACTCGACTGCATTTCTATGGCTGCTAACATCTGAATAGCTGGCGACCTAGCTCTAGCGGGCTTTAATGTAGCACTGGCCAAAAACGTCACACAATCTTCAGCTCTCCAGCAACAAGTGCCAAATGACTCAGTGACATCCCAAGAACAATTGAGGCTGTTCTTGAGTATCTATTTCCTAACCACAACTTGCGGAACTCCCATTCTGGTCCCCTCCATAGCAGACGATATCGGTGCTCCTCGCATTTCAACCATGGAAGCACGAGATTCTTTCACAGCCTGTCCACTACTCCCTCAAGAACCCTACGTCGGCCAAAGCAAACCTCTTGCCAACATCTGGTCGCAATCCCTCACAATATGCAGTCTCTGGGGAGATATCAGGCTGTACGTGTCCAAGTGCATTGAAGGACTGGCGAAATGTCCGTGGCAGCCAGACTCGGATTATACTATGCTTTGTTCACGCCTGTTGGAAGTCGAGATCACGTATCCCACCTCGCTGAGCTACAACTCGGTCAATTTTCCGCGTCTCTTCCCCCAAGAGGTGCAGGACAACCGGTTGGACTGATTGCCGTGGCTCAGGGTACAAGTGACCTATCATACCATTCATTGCGTGCTCAACCACCCTTTCCTCTACTCGGTAATGGCCGAGGCACCGAGACAAAGACTAGGCGCCAATACGTTCTGGAGAGCATCCTACGAAAAAGCTCTCCGACATTGCACCTGGATCTCGCGGCTGATCAGGATGGCTGGCGAGAAGGGACTTCAGCTGGCTGATCCATTCTTTGCTCAGGCGGCAACCATCGCTAGTACCCTACACCTATACTGGACACGCACCAGCGACACTCAACTGCAAGCTTTGTCTCTGGAGAATCTGGAAGTCTGCAGAACGCTCATCACACAAATGGCCACTCACTGGCCGGGTTGTAGGATAATTGTTGGTACTTCTCCACTGGATTAGTACGTCGGTCAACTATTGCTGACACCATGGATTATAGGAGCAAGCATTAGACCAGTTCATCGATTTGGTCGTTAGATCGGCCCATCAAAACGACCCGAAATCTACTCCAGTGCCGGCCAAGACGCCCCTCATCTGGATTCTCTTGGACGTAGCCGCACCCCAATTCCCGAGCTATTCCGGCGATATCACATGTGGCAGAGACTCATGGGGCAGTGGTGATGGCAACGACGAGCATGCCGTATTATCTCGCTCAGAAATGCACACGCCCCCAACGGATATGCGCGAGTCTACCGAGCACTACGCTTCGCCTCCGGCTTGGCTAACATCGAGGGCAGCTTGCCCAGACTCTCCAGCTGGAACAAGCATGCAGCAAGAAGAGACAGGGAACTCGGTGCAAGGAGTGGGCGCGAGTGACCGCGAGGTCGTAGGCGATTTATCGTGGGGGCCTTGGGAGCACTTGATGCCTGGAGGAGAGAATTCCACTATGGATATGAATTGGTGGGATCTGAAAAACTTTTGAGCTCAGAGATGGGATTACCAACGTGTAGTGAGATATTTTACGACAAGGAAGGTGATTTGGATATGAAAGTGATCATGTTTCGCCAATGTTGGGAATTGACGGAGGCCGGCATTCATTATGGATTGCTGCTAAGAGAGATGATCGAATTACGAGGCATGAAGGTAGATAGATATTTCGTGGTCTGCACCGGAAGATCTGGTCGCTGAAAGAACTTCAACAAACTGGTCCTTGCTGCCAGCATGAGCATCATGTTCCTATAGCTATACTACAAATGCTCTGAAGTGTATGCATGTGCCTCTGTATGATTGGACCGTGCCGTAACCATCAACATCGACCCCAATCCATTCAGGATGCACTTCGGCCGTATGGCTCGAACGGAAGAATAACCGACACAACTGCCAAGATAAGAAACAAAGCGGCTGAGATATAGAGCGGCGTGACGGTTGCAGTGTCGGCGGTGACGGCAATGACGGCGGAGATCAAGCCCATTACTCGACTGAGAGAAACTGCAATGCCGTTGCCCGTCGTACGATGCGCAGAGGGAAACACTTCTGCGGTATACGCATACAAGGTTCCGTAGTAGAGGTTGAAACAGACGGCTAAGAATGATTAGTACAAAGGCGTATGGAAAGGGCGGACGGGACTTACAAATGCAGCAGCTCATGGCGAGGTTTTGTGCTGGAGTCTTGATAACAGTATATCCAAAGAAGAATACTGCAGTAAGCAATGCGCCTATTGTCATTGTATATCGACGGCCAAGGAGTGGCACTTCGGCAAGGCCAGCGGCAACGAGGGGTCCGAAAATAGAGCAGACATTTGTGATGGTGTAATCGCGCCAAGTCTCGGTGAAGGAAGGTTGATACCCTGGGATACGGCTGCTGAGAAGAGACCTGGACAGGTTGAAGTGTTGGGTTAGCTTGTGACTCTCGGTGATTCTGGGTGACTTTACTTTGGTGTATACTTACGGGAGATAGAGGAAAAACAGGGGATATCCTAGACCGATCAGGGTCCAAGACAGCCAGATTAAACATGTCGAAAAGGCTAGCTTTCAAGTGGCAAAGAGTCCCTTCACATGACCGAGGAGGCTTTTCCCGATGCGGCGGCTCATTGACCGACGTGTGATGTCTCCCTCGGAGCCAATGACAGATCCACAAGCTTGAAGCTGCGCAGCGGTCAAGGAGCAAGGCCGGCGATACTTGCTTGCGAGACTCTGCAGCATCGACACAAGCTCCTCCTCACGACCAGAAGTGACCAAGAATTTGGGTGTTTCGGGTAGCCGAACAACGAGAAGGCGCAAAATGGATATGATAAGCATGACGGAGCCACCGGTGAACATGATCAACCTCCAGGATTTGTTGTTTTGCCAGGTGTAGGTCTCGACGGTCGCGACGCATGTCCAGTCCGTTCGGGCTGATAGTGCTTTGTGTAGTCAGCCAAAGTGACGCTTGCAAGAGACTCGGAGGACTTACAGCAGTAACCCCATGCAATGAAGCCGGCGGTGGCCTGGCCAACACCCCACCATCCAGCCATGGCCGTGATAACCCATTGCTGTTTGGCGGGGACAAACTCGAGCATGACGGTTGGGTCAAGGACGAGGTTTCCGCCCACCCCGAAACCAAGAAAAGCAACAAAGACGCAAAACCCGATCCAGTTTGGCCCAGTACCGGCAACAACAGTGGCAACGGCGGCAATGAACAGGGTTGTGTTGAAGGCGATTCGGCGGCCGATGATGTCGGCGCTGAAGCCTCAGAAAAGTGCACCCATCTGGAGGCCAGCGTAGAGAGCCATCGTTGAACCGGTGGGATATCCGCCGTTGCCGATCTCTAGGTAGGCCTGAGAGGTGGCGACACTCTGGAGAAAGGCTACTAGCGAGTCGGCGGCGAAGCCGAAGCCTGTCAAGCACGACAGTTTCAGGTGGAAGCCCGTCCAGCCGATCTCGTTGATGGCCTTGTGCGGAGTGTCAGATGAAGTTGGCTTTCTTCGAAGCGAGTCCTTACCTCATTGACGAGATGGGTCTTGGCGGTAAGGACGGGATCAGTCACGTTGCCAAGCTCGTGAGTAATGCCGACGTGAGAGGCAGCGTGATAGGATATATCATCACGGCCCGCGACGTCTTTCTTGGCATCGCCTCCCTTTACAGGGTCAATCTTGGCGGGGGTTTCGGGAGTTGACATGGTTGCAAACAACGTTTTGCAAAGAAAAGAAGATTGGCTGGGATTTCTCTTGTTGAAACATGCCGCGATAGGTGTGGGAACGCAGCTTGTATTTCAACTTTTCAAGACCAACAAGAAGCCCCTTATCCACGCCCGTCCTGTTCACGTCCACGCTATAATCAAACCACACGGATACGGATTCACGGTGCCCCAGATGGACTTAGGATAGAGGCTAACGAGAAAAGGCGGGGGTGCATGTTTAGGAGACGCGGGGGCCAATGGGAAGGGCTGTGATAATCAGCCCACGAGGCCAAGACTAGACTGGCCTTGCCAGTTTTGCTTAGTCTTGGTGGCCTTGCATCGGAATCTCCCCGTGTTTCTACTTCAAGGTCACAGCAGCTCACCTCCAGCACTCTTCCAGTATTGGCTTCTGTCCCAGAGTAGTGCGGCCTTGAGATCTAAACCAGGGGAGTAAAGCTTAGCAACAGACTTAGGATCACATAAGAAGATATCCAAGCCTTACAGAGGGGACATCAAAGAAAGCTGTCGACTGTCTTCGCGAAGAACCGATGCATAGTGAGGGATGGGCAATCCTTACGCTGACTCTGAGCTTGACCATTCTTCAAGAGATCGCGGGAACCTTCTAACTAATACGGTACTCATGATCGGGCTTGACGGGTTGGGCACACGGAAGCGGGCCGACACGGAAAGAATCCGTGTTATTGATCGGCCGAGGTTTCCTCCGTGTTTCTTCCGCGCCTATCCGTGTCAGCTGCAACCTCTGGTTCGAAGTCGGATTCTCCGATAGAGTGATCCCGGTCAAGCTAGCTCACTAACACAGGGCGTCCATCCTCGAATCCCTCCTGAATATATCATCTGATGGCCTTTATCCGTGCATCAAGCTTCAGTCCTGCACCAAGTCTTTGCCCCCAAACGCCCCTGACCTTTCAATCATGTCTTTCACCACTACTTCTCTTGATCTGAACCTCTTTTTTGCTACTACAATTGCTGCAGTTGCGGCTTTGGTAGCAAAGTATCTATTGCCAGCCTGGGCGCACGGCAGACTTACCCCGGAGTTTCGACTAGACACCACCACCACCATCCGAGCTCTACCATCCTCCTGGTACCGATCTGAAGAGGTTTATGAGCTCGAAAGGAGGGCCATATTCTCCAAGAAATGGATTCTCGTAACCCATAAGCTTAAATTTACCGAAAACGGCTCCTGGGTACGATTTGAAGAAGCCGGGTTACAATTTTTCCTGGTCAGGAACAACAATGGGAAGATCAATGGATTCCACAACATCTGTCGACACAGGGCGTTCCCAGTTGTGACCCAAGAGGAAGGCAAATCGAGCGTGCTCTCCTGCAAGTACCATGGCTGGTCGTACGGCCTGAACGGTCAACTCGCCAAGGCCCCTGGATATAACGGCATGGGAGGTTTCGACAAGGCCAAGAATGGCCTTTTTTTAATCCACGTTCACGTCGACGCGAAAGGATTTATTTGGGTCAATCTGGATGCCTCCAAGAAGCCCTAGGAATGGTCGGCCGAGTTCGGCAACATTGACCAGCTGGCAAGACATGATCCGTTCAACTTCGAAGACTATCACTTCGATCACACCTGGGGCATGAGCGGCGACTACAACTGGAAGACGTTGGCCGATAACTACAACGAATTTTATCATTGCAAGACGGCTCACCCAGATTCTGCATCTATCGCAGATCTACAAGCCTACAAGGTCGATCCCAAAGGTGGAAATATCGAGCATTTTGCCAACACCTCGGCCAAGCAGGAGGACGAGGGGCCTGACCATCGTGAGCAACTACTACTTCCCCAACGCTTGCATGGGAGTCTCGTAAGTACCCGCTCTTCGCTCCACACGGCGGTAGCTAATGTTCTAGCCCGCATTTCTGCTACATGATGAGGTGTGTGCCAACGTCGGCGTTCCACTGCTCCATGGAGTACGAGGTTTACCGGCACAAGAACGCCAGCGACGAGGACTTCAAAAAGATTGATGAAATGTTCAAACGGATTTTGACCGAGGACAAGTGGCTGTGTAACAACGCGCAGAAGAATCTCAATGCTGGTGTTTTTATTAATGGAGAGATGCATCCAAAGTTGGAGCACGGCCCGCTCTATTTCCAGCATCGGGTACGAGAACTTCTGAATCGCCACCATCAGCTGGAACGGGCTGCGAAGAAGGAGATAAGCCCGGCGCAGCAGATCTTGCCTGGTGGTTCTGGTGGAACGGACCAGGATATGAGCCTCTGTTCTGGTTTAGCATGTGGCAAGGACCAGGGTGCTTTGGCGTGGTGAAGTTTGGTTTTAGTTACTTGACCTATCATTGAGTAACTATTTTACGTGACCGATGCTTAATAGGAACTTGAATATTTTATAGATGAGTCTCAATGTGGTTGAATTTAAGTGTTGCTACTAACCAACCAACTGTAATTGTGTTTCTCTATAGAGTAGCTTTCAACAAGCTTCCCCCCGGACTGGCTTAAACTTCACGTCATCCCCCGACCGGACGCACTTCCGGAAGGCTTCACTGAAGAGGCCACGGAAGCGATTGACTTGATTGAGGTTCTGGGCCACGTAGCTAATGGAAGGAATGGAAAGATTGAGGCTGCAGGATTGGTCGCATCTACCTTGGATAAGCTGAAGGAAGATGAGGGGGACCTTGGGAATACGGCAAGCGTGAAATTCGAGCTGGTAACTGGACAAGAGGTGCCGACGGCGAGCTGAATATTCACCATCACTTCATTTCTCCGGACCGAGTCGCTGGCCGGAACTCGTTTCAGCCCTGAGTATATCGAGCTCGCCAATAGTTTGCATCAGCATATCCTCAATTTTAACCAAATCATTGGATCCTGTGCTACTAAGCCACACCATTTCTACCGCAAGTACAAGTACACACTACTTGTTGCAAAGCGCAACTAAGCACTCACTTTGAGGTTTCTCATAAATAGCTACCGCCAGATACTATCACAGGGACTCCTTTATAACCTCGAGGGCATGCCTAAACCCCTTTATCTCGCCAGAGGTAATACCAAGCTCTTCCTTCGAGACATGCTTATCCTTGACCAGCGCCAGCCAGTCCCGAACAGACTCGTTGAACTTGAGCTGCAGGCCAATCTCTTTCCCGCCCCCGCCCCAGAGACCCTCGTAATCGCTGAGAGAGCAACTCACAAACGCGGCCGGCCTCCCTGTAACCTCACTCCAGATCTTGAGCATATCACCGTAGGTGCAATACTCAGCTGAAATGCTGGTATAGCCGCCCAGAGTCTTTTCCGGGTTGGCCAAGATTTGGCGAACCCAAATACCGGGGTTGACCGCCATATCCCCGGTGACCTCGATTCCGGCGTTGGGACTGCACGGCAAGAGTAGCAGATGTTTTCCGCGTGCCCCCGGCTATGTACATGTCAGAAGTCGGCCGGGGAAGAATCAGAAAAGGTAGACACGAGGGTATTCGAAGAGAGAGGGGGCTGATTCAGCAAAATGAACTGCTTACCACTTCGTAGGGTTTGAACATGCCCGTAGTGAAATTAGAGGGATAGAAGCCAAAAACCAAACTTGTCATCTTTGCAGCAAGTTCTGGCATACCGGCTCTGATCCTCTTGTCCGCCCGAGCCTTGGAGTCGATATGGGGCACGGGACATTTACCCCCAGATCAGTGGCGCTTGGACGAGAACTGAGTATGTAATGCTCGAGGCCTTGGGTTGCGGCCGCGGCTCTGGCCAGCCTCACAGCATTCTCTTCCTCCAGGGCAGTCGCCTCCTCCATTGAGTTCCTCTTGAATACATGATCAAGCATGTTGGTCATGGCAAAGATAGCGTGCGCCGACTGTGTTTGCGACGGCGTTAGGAAGCGGATGGTTCAAGGCCCGATAGGGAGTACTGCATGAGGTCACGTCATTGTTCTTGCGAGAAAGGTTTGCCTACCTTTGCACTTCATATGTCAGACCAACAAACAGTACACTCCAAAGTTTGTACGCATGTGACATTGTACCGTAGACTTGATTTAGGAATATTTTCTCTACTTTCAGGGAATGATTATAACCCCCTTTCCAGAAACATTATGCTTCGCCGCGATATCAAAAGCCTCCCTCCACTCGCCCAGTCTGAACTTGCCAGCCCACAGGATGCCCGCATGGACCATTGCCAGGGGCCGTCTCGCCTGTTCAGGCGTGCAATTCCACGTTCCCCGGAGCGTAAGAGCCTGGTATGTAATAGCTCCATAGGGAATGACAGCATCGTCGCCTATACCACCCATCAGGCTCACCCTGCCGCCCTGGCTAACCGCCTTGATACAGCTGTTGAGATGAGTTGAGCCAGCGGCCTTGGATGGCGAAATGTCAAGGTACGCATGAATGGGTCGGCCCTTGCTGGCTGAGATGAGGGACTGGCGGTCTGCCTCCATGTCGTCGGTCATACAAACCGCCATGACGCGCTTGAAGTCTAGGCGAACTAGTCGTTCAAGAGTGTCGCGATTGCGCCCCATGGCAATGACACGCGCCCCCATAGCCAGCGCGACGTGCACGGCTGCACCGCCATGCTTTCCAGTCGCGGGCGCAACCACCACAGTCTCCCCGGGCTGGAGGCCAATGTCTGAGAGCCCGCCAAAGCCTACAAGCATAGGAAAGAGGTGTGCGAGGTCGTGGATTTCGTACCCAAGCTCACGAATTATCGGTTCACCGATGGCCAAGCAGTTCTCAAGCGGCACCTTGGCAAACTGGCCAAGCTTCGAGTCAGCCCGGTGAGCACTGAGCTTGCGGCTTGCATCGTCAAAACCCGCCATCGTTCCGGAAAGATAGATTGCGTTCGGGTTGTCACGCCCACGGACGGTTGCGTCGAACAGAACCAGCTGACCCTGAGTCAAGGTTGTGCTGTCCGAGCCGGTTTCCACGACTCTCCCCACGGCGTTTCCTCCAGGAACGAAGTTTTGAGACAACATATCAGGGGGGAGCGGACCTGTGCCTTTGTATATGGCGCCGGAATAGGGCTGAACGGCGGCCGCCAGCACACGAATGATGAGGCTGCCCAGTTCGGCTCTTGGGGTCGGCCTCGTTTCAACCGTAAGAGGCTGGTCGACGCCAGTGAAGTGTAGCACCTTGTGCATTTCCGGGAGCGGCGAAGACATGATTGCCACCCTAGTGTGAGGTTCTGAGTAATTACAGTAGATAGCTATATCAATGTGGCGGAAAGGCAAATACGTTAACCGAAATGTTCGGTTCAGGTAGGGAATGAGGGCTTAGAGCAATTACAAACAGGAGTTGGGTCCTTGAGATATTAATAGTTTTGGGCACTGGACTCCGGGCCTGTCACGAAGCCATTACTGACTAACATGTCCGCTGTTACCACTGGGTATGCGGAGATGGGTTTTACTATGGCAGCGGACTTTATCGTATCCTGCGGACTTTTTGGGGCGGTATAGTTCTAAATAAAAAGAAATAATTAACTTAGATAAGTGAGTAAATTAAGCCCAAGGCTGACGTGCAGTCTGGTTTCTTGAACGGGGCCGTCTTGGTGTTTCTCGGCAGTTCTCCGTGTCTCAGCGACGCCCAGAGTTGTTTCCATACCGCTGCCTTGTCGCTCGTGCTCGTTCCATCCGCTCTCTTCATGTAGAGAACGGCCGAGAAGGGGGTGCGTCTGATGGCCAGCATTTTGGATATCTCCCCACCACTTTTGGCGCACTACCTCCATCATCAATTCTTCAGGATGCGCATCAATGAAGCTATCCAAGCTGCCTTGCCACCACGGCTGAGTGCGATTTCCATACCATGCGGCCGTATCTTCCAGTAGAACGGATACCACCCTGAAAACTCCCAGTCGAGAATGCGAACAACCTGTGCCCGATAAAGCAAGATACTGTAAGGATTTGAGTCACCATGTGTAAATACCTAGCTCATAGCAATGCGCTATTGTCCAAAGCGCAAGGCCGGTCAAAAGGCGGCGGAGACGGGTGGTTTTTATGGCTACATGCTCGGTGCCCTCGTGATGAGTTGGCGTATTGTCGATAGGTGGCGTGTATGGCATGGCTGTTATGGCATGGGAATCTGTTGCATGCCGTCTGAAGTTGGTCGAGTCTGGCGGGGACGGACTCGACGTCGCTGGCGGACATGTGGAAGGTGCTGTCACCAGCCATTTCGCCTAGTGTTGCTCAAAATTCGAAACCGGGCAGAAAATGGAAAGATTTAGTAGGCATATCTAGCCGTCTCCATGCGACCAACGCCGGATCCAGCGCCAGCTGCTCTCAGGCACTCCAGTCCTCGTCAAGTCTTGGCCTCTTCGACTGATAATATTCAACAACTCCTTCGCGCGATATGTGTTCGTCATCCCGCCGTACAACCGGCGAGCTTCCTCTAGAGAATCTCTGCATGCTGAAGTACAGGGACGAATCTGGGGATGCTGGAACTTTGCCGGAATTGCTTCCATCTACGCCCACCAGGATGAACGATATCTAAAGATTCACGATGACCCCGCTCTTTCAGTTCCCGCGGTCTGCTCCACCGCGGTCTCCATCATCTGTCGACGCGAAGTGGGCCACGATGTTGCAAGAGGACGAGGTCAAGCCATCAGAGGAATGCTTCAGATGGTGCTATGGCGTTAGGCGACGGTTCGGGTTCGTCATGCAGCGAGAACTACCCCTTGGTTTATACATTTTAAAGTATTAACTAAATTTTATAAATTTTATAAATCTAAAACATTCACCTTAAACCAAGGCAGGTAAACGTCCCTCGCCCAAGCTGCCAGCTGCCGCACCCCAGCAACAGCAGCGTAAATGTCCAAGTAATCCTTCGTCGTTCCAAATGGACTCTTGGTCCATAGCTTCGTCTTACCATTCTCATACGTGGAGAGTACCAAGTTCCATTCATGGCCCTGCACGATAACGCCTGGAATGAATCCGAGTGATGAGAGAATGGCAAGCCTCTCGGCTTCAAATTCTGCCCGCCCGTCCTCTTCTGGAACACCCTGAGCCCGTTGGAGCTTTTGGCCGACAGCCCATTGGAGGAATGCCCACTGCGAGGCGTGCCAGACGCCAACCTGCAATTGAGCTGTGTCCCAGTGGACGCCGGGCTTCTTAGTATCGATGCTCAATACGAGTGGACGTGTACTAATGGGCATGAAGTCGGTGTGATTGACAGTCTCGGTCCGGGTGGTGCGACTAAATTCTGCTATGGCGGCGCTTGTTGCATCATCTTTATCCAAGGAAGCGTAGACGCAGATGTCGACCATCTTGATCGGGGATGAACTTAGTTTGAACTGTCGATGCGGGCGGGCGGTGGTACTAGCATAACCAAGTTAGTGACGTTTATCCCAGGTGTGAGCTGCGAAGGCATCACTCACCAGCTCATGGCATTGAACAAATCGCATCTTTCTCCGACGTCATTTTCGAAGATGCTCTCAAGAAGACGCAACTGAACCTGACTGTTCCAGCTCGTCTCTTCGTGGTTGTACTCCTGGCACTCTTTGGCCTTGTTCCATATCCTTTCCACCTCTTTGAACGTCGGTACTCGACCAGGCAAAGTATCCACTTGGCCAGCGGGCTGGAAAGAGTATCGCCAGCGGCCAGGGTTCAAGTGTCGCGCCTCAAGCTCGTGCACGATGTGCGACTTTTCCGAGTCCGACAAGATATCAAGACCACGCCCTACATCATCCATAGAGCTGATTAAGTGGCGGGCGATTTCAGGACACGAACTGACGCTGAGAGCTTTGAACTCAACACTAGATTCGCTCATCTGTAACCTCATCATCTGCTTCTTGGGGGAAGAGGTTCCCGATGCCATGGAGCTAGACGCGGACAGGGACCGGGAGAGGGAAGCAGAGAAACTCGGAGCAGTACGGGCGCCGGGTCGAGGGGTCGCATCTGCGTCGAGCGGTATACTGGGACCATTGTATTCGCGTCGCCGCCTCTTGTTGGGTGTCGAGGCCATTTCGTGATTGTTTTTGCCGGTTTGGTTGGATGCGGGGGGGCTCGTGAGCTGCTCCGGTTCATTTGTCGCAGCGGCGAGCTTTCGTTTGCGGGATCCTTCGGACGGATAGTTGACGAGATCTGGCAGGTCTTCAAGCCACGAGATGACGAAGTCTCGAGCGTTCATAATGGTGGTGATGGGTGTTTGGATTCGATGTCTGCATGTTTGTGTGTTGTGTTTCTTCTGGCTTGGGTGATTATTGATGGGGAAACGCAAAGGTGGGTCCGGAGTTTGACCGGGTGCATCAACCTCCAATAGCTTCACTTCACCTTCCCTCCCCCAAAAGATGCGGGATTAGGCTTGCTGATTAGCGATTCTGGGAAAGTCTCTCTCGCTCTAAGCCATTTACATTTCGAGAATACGCAAAAGACTAGTCTATCCGAGTCGTTTCTGTCGTGCACATACAAGTTGATGCCTGTAGGCCCGACGAGGAGCTGCACATTCCACCAGTGGACGCGTTTGTGCGGTTACCTCAGCGTTGGTTGGACGTAACGAGCGACGAGATACAAACATGGATGATACTTGGAGGTATGATGCGCGGGTCGATGTCGTGGAAAAGTGGCGGAGATGGCTTGGTATTGCCACAGCAACCACGCGGCCCCACTTGTGGATTTGGCAAGGGTCGGCCCGGAGTTTCGGCACAGAATTTCGGCCCCGTGTGATAAGTGGGAATTTATGAAACTTTAAGCTATAACTCAAGCTTAAACTGACATCGCACTTAATTATACAAATTGGGAGGTTACTATAGTAGTTAAGACTAAGAACACTTATAATCTCTTACTTTTTACAAAAGAGGTTTGAAATCGTACAGCCTGGTTAAGGGTCAGGCTCTTGAGCGGATAAATGGATCCCGAAGGCCGATGACGGCGTACCTTTACACAGCTTAATAGCATGGCAATAACGCCAAACATGTGAGCCGCGGTAAGCACTTGCACAGTTGATTGCTCCCATGGACGGCCACTCGACTACCCGCGCGTCATTGGCATGCCTGCCCTGTCGAAGTCAACATTTGAAATGCGATACTACGCGCCCTTCTTGTTCCCGGTGTCAAGGGCTTTCTAGGTGTTGCTCGTATCCCGAGTCACGCCGCAGTGGAAAATCCAGAGCGGCCTCGTCTCGCAGAGCACAGGCATCGGCTCCCATCACGCCCTTTGCGTACGAATACGACTTTTCTGGGCCACTCGCCAATCACGAGGCCTTCACCCCGATTTCCTACGTCGACGGTGACCGAGGTGGAAATGACGCCCATTTGGAGCTTTACTACGAGCACTTCCACTGCGCCCATCCCTTTATCCTTCCGAGGCCGGCACTTCAGGATAGCATCGCCAAACAGACGCCCAACGCTTACCACTTAGTTGCTGTCATGCGGCACATCGGCTCCTTCTACGCAGACCCTAAAACACCCAGAAGCGACCCTCTGCACCAAGGAGCGAGCGATCTGGTAGATGGCTTTACCGTGCAAACGACCATCCTGCTGGCTCTGGCAAAGAGCATGTGCTCTGAGCAAGCTGCTGCTGAGGACCTGCTGGCGCAGGCAATTGAGCAAACGCAACGCATCGGAATGAATACCAAGAGCTTTGCAGATACCGCGCAAATCTCCATCCCGGTTCTTGCAGAGAGCTGGAGGCGGACATGGTGGATGCTGTACTTGGTAGACGCGCACTTTTCCGTTATCCGCCGCGATTACGCCCCAACCCTCGAGGGCGCACTCCATCATGTCGACTTGCCCTGCGAAGACGAGGCGTACAGTTCCATGGTAGACTTCCATCCGCTCAGTTGCTTCCCTAGAAATTGCTAAACCGCCACGTAGACCATACCCCTAGAAACCGTCTCGTGGCAGGAGTACACCAACAGAGAATACGCCCTTGAAGAAAAGCAGTTCTCCTCGTTTGCGTACTTCATCGACGCCACTGACATATTCGTTTCGTCGCTGCGCGCGTCGCTCAGGCTCGAGGACATATCGAAAGCCGAGATCCTTTCCGACAACATCGAGGTCACCATCGCGGGCTGGTTCGTCATGCTCCCACCGGACAAGCGAGGCCTGGTGACTAAGTCAACATCTGTCGACCAGCTCATGTTCCAGTCTCACATGATGATTTACACGTAGGAGAAGCCTCCACCCCACCCACTGTCTCGACTTGAACGGAATCTAAAACGAAGCACGTTCAGCGCCATTGCATATATCCACAGGCCTCTCTCTACCCTCCGATACGACCCAGCCGAGGGAATCTCAACTTGCGGCTCGCCACCGCCGCCGCTCACCTCGGGGACAAACATCGGGAATGCCCTCGATTGACGCACACATCTGGAGAAACTCCTGCAGGCCGTCCGCAAACAGAACCAGTGCCTGGTAATCCTTCCTCTCGGTTCGGCTCACCTGTCGCACTTCGTCATCTGCATGGTTGCGTGCTGCACCATTGCGCACCTGGTCGCGAGCAAGTCGGCGCTGACGCCAGGCGAAGCGGGCGCCGCCCGGTCCCGGATCCGCCTTTGCATGGGCACTCTCCGGCATTACGAGGACGTTTGGCCACGGGCCAAGAAGATACTGCGGGAGCTGAAGAGCATTGCGCAAGCCCTCTTGCCCACGGGAACCGGTTCGCAGTCGCCGGCAACAGACTACGCAATATCGGCCGAACCAGATCTCATGCCGCTAGATAGTGAATGGCTACACGCCTTGGGTAGTATGGTATCCTGAGACGAAACTCAAGCGACACATGACGCAGTACGGATGGCCGCTTTTACGGCCTCTCTGCATGAGTTGTCGGCTGATGGTCGGTGGAGAAGCATATCTATAGCCCACTTGTATAATGATTTCTCGAGGGAGAACTTCCCTCGACCTTCTCTGCCTAGGACCCAACTATCATTTGCCGTGAAACCAAGGACAATATAAGTGGCTGATCTCGTTTGGCCTCCCTCCCACTCGTCATATACGTGAGCTGCAACATTGCTCCAGGGACTGTCAGCTCATTCGATAGTCAAGTTACGCAGTGGTGCATCCCAGAACGGATTACACTGGGGGGTACGAAATCGCTTGTCACCAATGCATCGCCAGTAACCCACGCGGCGAAATCGTCTCCCCTCCAGGGAGCTATTTCTCTCCCGCAGCGGCACGGTGTCTCCCCAAGATCGGCCGTCAAACAAGCCACCCTGCCCGTGGTCATGATCTTCGACGAGTCGTCCTAGCGCGAGCAACGGTGCTGGCTCTGATGCTGCGTCTTCGAGGACGAGAGCTCCCCACCCGTCACCGATGGCACCGACAGCCAGGCACAGCAGGTCGGCCTTGTCCCAATCCAATCTCGGCCGTTTCGGGTCGTCTGGATAGAAGTGGTAGTACACGGGATCTGCAAACGGCTTTATTAGCCGCACACAACCCTCGACTTCAATCGTTCCTGAGGTGACATGACCAAACGGGTCCGGTGTAGCATAGTCAACCCGAAGATTCAGAACCGTGAGCTTGATCCGCTCGGCCATGGACCCTCTCCACTCGGCCAACGGTTCCGTCGCTCGGGGGCCGAGCACCATGGGTTCCCCATGCGTCTCCAGATCGTATATGACGTTAAACCGGGACGATGCCCACGTCCAAGAGGGTGTCTTATATTTAGAGCTCGGATTCATTTTGTACCTCGCTGTTTGCCCCCCACATACCAGGCCAAACCCTCTGGAAGACGGTGCTTGAGAAGCCCGGCAACGTAGTCGGTTTTGTGCGCCTTCCAGTAGACACGGGCCAGGCCGGAGATGGCCGGTAGCGTGTCGAAGGGGACGGTGATGCTGCGCCGGGTATACTTCTCCACCACGGCGTATCAGGTGTTGGCGTCTGCACCGAGGCGCTCTCGGTGAACTGTGACTTCTTAAGGTCGACCTGGGCAAGCGGATCCGTCCGCCAGCTGCTGTGCGGCCAGCCCGTATCTTCCTGGACCACGGGATCCAGCTCGTCCTCGTGCCAGGTGCACGCCCGGCACTCGAACATGATCCGCCATTCCGAGAAGTAGAGGGTCCGCCACGACAGCAGCCGCTCTTGCAGCACCCACGGGCGGCCCTCCAGCGAACTATCTTCCACCTGCGACTTGGATGTGTCCAGGAACACTTTTCTTCCCGTGTCCGACTTGACAACGTAATAGTCGGGACACCAATAGGAACGGACGGCGACACGCCTCGGTCTGGCGTCCCCTGGCTCGCTGTACTCCCACGCCAGCGGCAGTCTGTATATGGATGCGCGATCCTGGAGAAAGCTGCAGGAGCTGTCTTCGCCATACATACAGCCCAGCGTGATCTCGGCATTGCTGTACACGCGGTCCATCTTAGCACACTCTGCCTCCCGATCCATCCGGCTGTCCTGGATGATGCAAAGCGAGTCGATCCAGAGGAATTGGGAGCCCATTTTTCTCGTGGCCAGGACCGCGTCCCGAAACATGGAAGGCAGCTGCGCCATCTCGATCTTTTCTTCATGCTATTTATGGTTGGCACTGGTCGTCGTGAAATGCTGCCTTGTCTCCAGCAGTGGCTCAAGGTGACGTAGCGCCCCGGGCTGCCGCCCGACCGCCACAAGCGTGGCTCGGTCTTCCCATCCGGGGAACCAACATCGATCACCCGGGTCGGCAGTGCGGGACGCTTCCGGAGCGTGCAGTCGGCATGCTCTCGGTAACAATACTGGATGCAGCGCCGCACCCAGTCGAAGTTTGACGAAGGCGTCAGCTCTCGGTGAGAGGTGCCGGACTTGCCGGTAGGGGAGTAAGGGGCTTTGTTTTCGTGACGAAAGATTAGCAACTTGTTATTTTGGCCCTGGCTCTGACTCTCGCTGGTCTATGGGCCATGTCGCGATACCAGCCATTGCATGGCAGTTGTGTGACACTTACCTGTCGGCAACCTCTGCAACTCGAGACGCACCGAAGTCCATTCTCTCTCCGCTTCAGTGTGTCCCGTTGAGGTCCCGAGCTTGTTCGGCACTTCAAATGTAACGCTCTCCACAAGCTCAGGCCTCGGGCCATCTGTCTGGATCACACAGCAAGGTTTATCGCCGCGGCTTGCCTTCAAGAAGGGCGCTTCTGCATCCCGGCGGGGGGATTTATGCGTGTCTACATAGGCAGACAATACAGACTCTCGTAGCAGAGAGCAAAGGTCGCAACCTTTCTCGGCAGCTTCCGCCAGAGTCAAGTAGCTGCTGTGATGTGTCGTGTACGAGCCGCTCTCCCGGGGGATGTACTGTCGACGGTCCAAGGGAGTGTGATGAGAGGGAGCTCTTCGCAGCACCGCCGGTCCTAGGCGCTGGCAAACGCTGCAGAGGTTCATCGGTGGCGGGTCGGCAGTCTGCTTCATGGCGTCCATGGCACTTGTTTCTCTTGATATACATATAAAATCGAGACGTGACTTGAATCTGTAACTCTAGCGACCCCGGGTGATTCGGAAACTTTGGGTAGCAATATTTAGGCAGCAATGATACGAGTCGCTTTGTATTTCACCACCAAACGGAACAAGGGTCGACCGACCAGCCAATAAGGCTTGGATCATTAACTCAGTTGAATGATCTAATGCCTTGAGGAACGAAGAGACAAAAAGGCTCTCAGAGGACGGGCGCGAAATGAAAGCAGGTCCTTCAAAATCTTAACAGTCTCAGTGGGTCATTTTGTCTTCTAGGGACTTGAGCGGAGAGCAATGCCGCTTATCACCTGCATGGGCTGTTGGAAAGGGATCGAATTGGTATTATGCTCCTCAATAGAGGCGGGATTCATGCCCTCCCGAAAGACAATGGTGACTGCTTGCTATTCTTATGATGGAGTGTGGTTTTCTGCTCTGCCTAACCCATGTACACCCGATTCTTAAAAGTCTAGCTTCAATGCTAATATCATCACCCTCTTTCACTTTCCCCCTGACAACACCCTCTCGACCTACACTATGACTCTTCTAAATGGTCAAAACCCTCCCACACCTTTCTCACCAAACGAAGGGATACGGTTGACCAGCCACTTTTCCTCGATCTGGTATTCAGGAGCTCGTAACATTCGGTAAGGTTACAGCCAAGCGAGGGCTCTTTCCATCCTTTCTTCTCCACCTCTTCGTTCTCTCACGTCTCAGCGTGCACATTTGGAGAAGTCTCGAGGGTAGAATAAACTTCACTCTATTTCCACGCCAGCCTGAGCATCCCTAAGCTTTGATCCCTGACTTGCGGAAGGATCAATAGATTAAGGGGATGTGGGACTTGCCTTAGAGGATGAAACTATCTACAACAAAGATCTGAGTCTATGGATCGGATGGGGGTTTCTCGTTTTCAACATTCTCTACTAGAACCTTCTTCCACGCAATGCCTCTGTCAAGACCTGAAACCTACGTATCAACTATCCTTCAAAGATACTCGTCTGGAAATATTCATCAAAATAGGCACACACAGTCACAGGGTCGCTTGGATTCAAGATCCCGATGACACCTGAGGAAAGCTCCGTGGCTGTGACTGGGTTTATGTGACTTCTTCTTAGGTCTAACCGGTGAGAGGTTTAGGCAGCGACGGCATGAAATACATACAGAGGCTTCTCGGGATACTTTACATAACGTAGGTCGGATTTAATACAGTAAAGTCCACCGGAGGCCCAAAACAGGGGCGTGGTCATTAATCTGGTCCACAGGGGTATGTGATCCCCGAAGTGGGCACCTCAGCCCAACCTCAGCCAGGCTCACCCCGAACTCTAGGATCCTCAGCCTGAGCTCAGCCTAGAGCAGCGAGACTTCGGCTCTTGAACTGGAAATGGATTTTGGTATGCTTGAGTTTCGTCTCCGAGCTGAGTGGTATAAGGTAAGATGGGAGCTTTGCTGGTCAACACTGCCCGAGCACTTCGGCTCGTCGTCGAAGTTGGAGGGCATGCCCCAAACCCGTGTAAGATTTCTAGACCACGAATAGATATTACCACGAATTGTGCACCCCTGAACATTACAACGCTGGAACTACTCATCCCAGATCCTGCTGATTGACTAAGCGACATCATGATCTGGACAGCCTGACCTTGACCCCTTGCGCTCCCGATTTCGGATCCCGAATAGCCTAACGGTGGGGCCGAAGAAGCAGAGCTCTAGCATCGGCCGAACGCGCAACATCCCGAATAGCCTAAGACAGATATGTTTATAAAATGGCTTCCTCGCCTCTCGTTGCCCAAGACCAAGAGACAGTCCAATGCCACCATAAATGGCGCAACTCTTCCGGACCACGGCCCTCGGCACCGTTGTGCGAATCGTGTCGGCAGATCGATTCCTGGCATTTCCAAGCAACAACTCCACACACAGTTCAGAAGAGGGCTCGGAGTCGCCCTAACCCGGTGGCCTTGGCAGCCGGGCCGGGCAGTATTGGATGAGTCGGGCCGAGCAGTTTTGGCGAGCATCGAAAGACCGAAACAACAAATATACGAAAGCCATGCACTCGACGTGTCTCCAGCCAGCCTACCTCGTTCAAGACACCCGGCGCGGTTCCGAAATTGGCTCGCTGTCCCTTTGGCATTCGTCGCATGCTCGTCGTCTATCCCAATCCATCCACCGTTCAAGAAACCATAGACTAGTTAAATGCTTATAGGTACATCGGTGGGGCTGAAGCACCCGGGGTTAGCTGCCGGTCGGGCCTGTTGCAGGGGCTCTTAGGGCTGGATCTACCCGTCTCTTAAGAGGAAAGGTCCGGCCCGGCCATCCTTGTCAATAATCACTGCCTTTTGCCACTTGTTGCAATCAGTCCCGATAGGCTTGCATCCTAATATGCAAGTCTAGATAAGTATCTATCTAACCCTCCGTATGATATCAAACGTTCACTGCTTGACCTTGAGGCCTGCAGGGTAATGACTATTTCGCTAGCAAAGCTTAAGGCTCTGGCTTAGAATCAATCGCCCATAGGGTTTCTAGGCTCATAAGACTAGAATTGTTGAGCCTAGACTAACCGGTGAGCAGAAAGGTGCCCTCGCCTAGGTATAAGTAACTGCCCCCCGTTCTAGCAGGAGATCTAACAGTTCTAATGCTATTCCCTGACCTCCATGAATGGGCCCCACTAAGTGGACACGTGCCAAGTCACTGGCTTCATTTTGCTGAAGTGACAGCTGTGCTTCCAAACTCAACCAACCGACAACATACACACGCAGGTCATCTCTCTCAGTCAAGTTTTGAGCAACCACCCCGCAGTACAAGGAGAGAAGTAGTACGAAGGGGCATTCAGTCTTTCCGAACTTCCCCTGTCGACTAGTCGACTATGGACGCCCGTTACGCCCAAATCTGCTCTTGGATACAAACGGGGAAGCACACAATCCTAACCGACTACGACAAAGCGAACAGCGATCGGGTCGAGTCGAATACGGGCGAATTGGAACCATTGGATGCTGCTGTTTCCTCCTCTGATGAAACGTCTCCCGCGTCAACCGTGTCTACTGGGTCAGCCTCACCTGTGGTTGAGAAACTCGTGGGCGCGGAAGATGATGTTCTCATACCTACGCCCAGCGAGATTGATTGTGTTTTCCAGGAAGGCCGAGAAACTTGGAGGCGGTTTGTCGTGTCAGCCCAGTCCCTTCCTCGAAATTCCCTATCATCGGGACTCAACGACCCTTCCATCATGTTGAAGGATGTTCCCGCGCTACCCAACGCTCTGCCAAAGTATGGCGTGTTGACTGGACAGCCGTTATGGCACGTACCATGCGCCGAGCGTGACGGAGATGGCCATAGTCATCACCATGAGGACTTGGATCTCGAACACCTGTATGGCACGCAAAAATATTTCCGCCTTTCATTCCCCTCACCAATTGAGTGTCGCGCGTCCTTTCAATCTGGCCCGGCTAGCGGGTTCGCTTCAGCTACCCCACGAGGTCTGCTACTTTTGACATTATGCTGGTCATACATCTTTTCAGTGCGGTTCTGGGAACTTCAGGGGAAAAGAGCTATTTACACTCCACACGCGCTGCGACTAAAACCAATTAAGGGTTCCCGCCCTCGGCGAGGTAGTGTCAACCTCCATCTAGGAGACGTCGCATCTCACGCTCTTGTCAAGTGGCTGTGTGCTGTCCTCGCACCCGAACCTGGTTGGTCAGTTGAAGGAGAAGGTTTCGCGCCATGGGTAGCTTTCTGCTCTAGAAACATCCAGTTCTCCATCTTCACTGATGGCACTGTACCCTTCTCTCTAAATGAGTCACCACCTGGCTCTACCGAGGCCACGGAGCTTCTTATAGAGCTTTGTAGTCTGTATGGATTTGAATCCAGCAGGCGCTACGGCGACAGCCGGGACCCATTATCCCCGGTCACAGCTGGCTTTCTGGCGGCACTAGCACTCCCGTTTTACCGCTCTGTCGACTTGCAGCCGCAATTCTCTACCTCCACACTTTCAAAGAACCCAATCGACAACATGGAAATAGGTCCAATACGATAATACGTTACCGACCTTCAGTATTATAGACGTTAAGCATGCACCCAGGGTCCGTCGGGTCTATGATTTGGAGTATATTCTGGCAACCCAATGTTGAGTGCAATACTGTCAGTCCGTGGTTAAGCTCTATCCTCGGTGTACTACGACCGATTATCGACACTGGAAATATGGGCATCCTTTCGAAAGCCTTTACACTCTGTCGGCCACGGGTCGGGCTGTGGTGGCTAGGCGTTTTCCTTCTTGGGAGCCCTGTTATTCCTAGCTTTATTGTGCGTTACCTTGAGACACTTGAAGAGCGCTGGGGATATGGATCGATGGCATCACCAGATACAACCGTTTCTGCCTAGACTGGGTCACCACAGTCTTTCCTAGACGAAGAGCCAACACATGCTCACATCGGCTTGGCAAGCTTAGTGACAAGGGCTGACCTACTAAAACATCGCTACAACTTCTGCTTGCAAGACAAAGCGTCCGTTCCGTTATCCTGGAGACCTTTTGGAGTTGTCCCAAAGGAAGCAATAGAGATTGAACTCTGGCCGTCGCTAGAGCATTGCCCTATTAGAACCTATAAGCATTGGGTCTGGTGGGTTAAGAAGGGACGAACGGTTGTTGGTCGTGATATTCAGCTTGGGTTCCGGAAGGATACTGGCAGGGTTGTTCAGGGTGTGGCTGACTGTCTGGACACCGCCCAATTAGATGGTGTTATGGATTGCAGCGATAAAATAAACCTAGAGCCATCACGAGAAGCTACCCTTCGAATGATAGGCTACTGCATGGAGGATATAATGGGCGATCGAGATACAGAGATATCAACAGTTCCAGGTGCCAGGACGCACCCATGGCTCGAGGATTGGAGGGGACTTGAATAATCACGGGATGTAGCTAGGGGCGAGAGAAACCCGGGGGCGGTCGGTGCCTCGGCGTTGGTAGGTCTGGGCATTCGGACGTCAGCCACATTTTGTAGGCAACTAAAAGGGAGTATGAGCAGGCGAAGGAGGACAGGAGGTCTAGGCGGCAGCGAAGTCGGAAGCCGCGGGCGGAGGCTTGTGCACCTCCTACGGGGCCGGGTCGGAAGCCGGGACGGAAGAGAGCGGGTCCTGGCAGCACGGGTCGGCCGGCGCCGAAGCGCACTGGAACCGTGGTCCGTCGGGACAGGGACGAGGAGGAACAGGCGCGAGATCTTGCTAGCGTCCTGCGCGCCTTGGAGGAAGAGTTCGGGCACAATCCCTTGCATGCCGACATCGACATTGGCATGGCGAAGTTGGATAGCTGGGATGCGCCGTCGCACGGCATGCCTTCCCAGGTCTACGATCGGCTGCATTATCATACGTCCTCACGGATTGTTCATGGACGTCCCTCCCCTGACTCGTCTGAGAGTTTCTCTTGCAGACTTTTTACTTCCTTGTCCTTTTTGTGCTCCCAATCTTCCTGCTTGTCGACGGGACCAACGCAGGATTCCTCAAAGTCAATAAACTTCGCCCCGTTTTCGGTAATAAACATGTTATATCCGTTGACATCCCCATGTATTATGCCCAACTGATGAAGCTTTCGCAATGCTGCTTGGCATGTTTCAAGATCCGCAATGTTCGGATGACGTCCGGTAACTGTCTCGAAAACAAGGCCAATTACTCGATCTCGCGTCTCCTCATAAGCACATCCCAGGATTCTCGGTGCCAGCCCTGAATTGTAATGGGCCAAAGTATGGTATGCCTTGACTTCTCGTGCCGGAGACGCAACCTCGAATCCGAATCGGGCAATCTTCAAGAAGCATTGTGTGCCTCCCTATTCAACACAAGAAGCGCGACTCTTTACCGACTCAATAACCCACAGTTTAGTGATATCAAACAGGTTGTAGGGACCGGGCATCTGTTTGTTTGACAAGGCATGCGGTCGGAAAATGTCGGGCTGTTTTCGGACACCGGTCCCGTCCTTTGAAGTTAGTTATAAGGCATACTTTCCTAGCCTCTGGGTACAGAAGAGCAGAGGCGCATTTCGTATGCCCTTAGTTGCTGAGCCAGCCATAGGGCCTGCCAACCCATTGCAGCAGTGTAGAATACTCCAGGAAAAAGTCTTCAAGTTCAATGCAAATCCACACAGACCAGATCCCAAGTTCACCGTGGATATGTAGCTGTGTGCGTTCGCGACGGCTTCTTGCCTGCTATACGGCAGGCTTGTGATTCTTGTGGCCTGTTAGTGACTCTAAGACGGGGTGCGGTCCTGGCTTTTAACTTATACATGAGGGGCAAGCTATCATCAGCGCTGTGGCTTACTTTCCCATATAGCGCCAAGGTGAAGACGGAAGGAGGAGGAAGGGAAATGATTAGATAAAGAACCCGGGTTCTTTCGCACTTTACTGCTGCGCGATTATTAAATAACCCACCTACATCTCGGTATCCCCTCCAGACTTTGGCGCGCCCTGTCGTCCTCTCCACCCGAGAAGTTCCCGCAGTACTCTTCTCTTGTCCTGGGCCACATGGATAACGTCCTTCCGCACACGAGAGAAGAACGCCTCGTAACCCCTCTCCTGATCGACCAGTGATCCATCGGGGTTCCTATACTGCAGGCTGGGATCCGAGTCAAAGTGTTTATAACGACGACCATATGCCTCCGCATCGTCCTTGTCCCAGGGCTTCTCTTTCAGAACGACAGATCCGTCGCCCTTCAGACAGAGGTTGAAGACGCGGAACTCCCCGTGACTGAGAGCGCCCGAGCCCCTCCACGCCCAGTGATCGTGAGCATCTTTTGCGTACTCACAATGGTACTTGCCTTCCAAAAGATTGATGGCACCGCCATGACCTACCCATACCCGTTTGGGAGTACCTTCCTTGCCGGACCTGATGTGTTCCTCGTAGTCCTTGTGAGCCGCGATGAGCTCCTCTTCCAGGAAGCTCTGGCAGCGTTCTTTGACTTGGTCGAGAGTTTCGGGATGCTCCAGCGCCTCCATGCGGCCGTCGACCGTCTGGAGATTTCCCTGCATGCCAACCTCACGCCATATCGCATTCGTGTAATCGACTTCGGCCTCGCCTACCACGTCGCCAGCGTCGCTTCCGTTGCCACCCTTGATCTCGAGATAAGTCGTGTATGTGCGATCCCCCTCCTTTGTCAGAAGGGGTTCCATGTCCTGTGGCCAGGGCGTGGCTTCTTGCAAGCGCTTGTCGATGTGGATGGTCGAATTTCTAGATTTGCCTACCTGAGACTCTGCCAGGTTGAAGCTTGGAGATGCCAGAGAGGCCGTTTGGATAGCCCTCGTGCAAGGCGAAGACACAATGCGACAGACGTTGTCCAACGGGCGAGGTAGCTGTTGAACTGCTTCCTTCTTCCCCTCGATAGTTAAGCCATCCATCAGGTAGGTACCGTTAAAGATTTGAACAGGTTTACCGTCCTTCATGTCTCTGATTAACCGAAGAGACTCGTCCTCGGAGGAGGCTGCCAGATCAAAGCCGGGCCTGGTTCCAGGGAGGTTGGAGGCAGACTTGCAATGACGGAAGAAAAAGATGTCCGTTGGCAGTACCCAGTCCTCCCGACTAGGATGTTTGCCTTTGGTGTTGGACACTCTCGCACAATCGACAACGTAAACCTCTGCCCTCTATCAGTATCTTGCAATGCGTCGGGTTGGATGCCTACTCAATGCAGTTTCCGGGTGGCTATAAACTTCCGGTGACGGAGCACCAGCCAGCATAGTCATAGTAGAAAACTCCGTCGTCGTGTATTTTGTCGAAGAAAAGCCCCAAAATCTCTCTTTCCCCTGATGACGGAAGATGAAGTCGTGCCTCCAGGGCTCGTCTTGGATGTTGCACCCTATCTCCCACTCTTCCGTGTTGAACACCGGCGCCGCCAATATCCTATTGGCAGTGTTCGACAGCCCATCCCATATGAACGACTTGGACTGTTCCGTATGGCAAGCATCATGGCAAAACATATCGCCGCCAGGCCCCTGGTGTCCCAAGACAAGCAGGTCTGCGATGTTGCAGTACGTCCGAAGGTTCTTGAGGGTTTGGCCGTAGCCGAAGTTGGTTGCGGTCGATCCCAGAGAGATGATTACCTTGCTCGAGCTCGGCTGTATTGCTGCTGTCGCGGCTCCATCCTCGAAGCTCCCATACAACCCACTGCATTCGACGTGGGTATACTTTTCATGGAGCTGCCTTACCCTATTGTCCAGCACCTTCTCGTTGATGTCTACGATCCAGTAGCGGCAGTGGATGCCCTGGGAGTCAAGCTGGTCAAGTAGGGGTTCCATCTTGGTCGAGTCTCTGTCGACTTCTGTGAGTAGATGGCTGCGCAAATTGATTGGAGTACGGACCCTGCGCCAAGCTGGACGACCAACAAATCCGGCTCCTTTTTAAGCCGATCGGCAAGCGTTGAGATCAGAGATTCCAGGATTTTGGTCTCTCCGTCCGGTTGATCGGAACCGCCGGGCCATTCATGCTCGTAGTAGAAAGCCTCCTTTCCCAAGGTTGTTCCACTGTCAAACGAGCTTCTCAGAGCAGCTCCGATCGAGGCTTCGAGCCCACCTCCGCCGACAACTTTGACCTGTCCTCGAGGTGGCGGCAGAAGCCTCCAGACTTGAGAGATAAAAGATTCCGGTTGTTCATCGAATGATTCGGGTAAGCGATACCCCCAGCGCGCACACAGCACGACGCACAGGGCGACGGTCGGGCCCGAAGGGTCGGCTTCAGAGGATGGGAAGCTTCCTAGCTCGAGCTCTTCGCGTGCACGTCTGTGAAGCTCCGTCTCCCAAGTTGCTAATTCGGAGCTGGGGTTGCATGGGAAGGGCTGCGGTAGGGGTTTGCAGGCAGCGAACCCAGGGAGGTCCCCTTTGGCCACGATGCACTCGGTTGATTCAAATGATAGATCTTCAAAGGGAGATCGAAAGAGGCTACCTTTGTGCTGGATCAGCCGACGCCATTGCTTAGCCTTTAACTCCTTGTCGACTGGTTTGAAGAGAAAGTCAAAAGCAGAAATGACCTCCAAGAAGGTTCCTACCCAGAGAGACCGGAGGAAAATCCGATTGGTCTCAGGATCGAACACTTTGTCGGTTGGGTTGACGTCTTTGACAGGGTTTGTGTATCCAGGCATGGTGAGTGAGACTACACAAGTGTGAAGCATGAACGGAATAGAGGATTTGTATAGAGGAAAGACACTACCTTAGGTAAGTACAAATTGAGTGGGTCCACCCGAAATCGAAACCGAAACCGGGGACGGAAAACGAAGAGCATTTAACGTAGTGGGTCTAGAACGGCCCGGTAGATCCACTAAATCTGTCCGTTTTCTTGCCCGATTTCGATTCTCAAGGGGATGTAGGCGCTAGTTAGCCAGTTGGGGAGGGAGGACCCACTACATTTTCTCCCCGAGATGCCCTCAAGTGGAAGAACCAAGAGCTGGAAACATAAATACACAGCAGCCGTGGACGCGAAATGTCCAACTGGGAAGCCGTCATTCACAATCATCGCCATGGCTTCTCGCGACGAGCGCATCCTGGAGGCGATCCGCAACCTCAATGCTCTGCGTCCAGCTGAGAAACTGGACTGCACAGCCACCTTGCATGGAGATGCCTTCATCATCGAGGTGCAATGCGGCATGGACAATCAAGCCCTCACTCCCCGGATGACGTTCACCGTGCGGCCGGCCACCGTGGAGGGCCACTTCGTGTCCGACAGGAAGGTCAAGCACGGTGCCGAGTCCCTCATCCACAAGGATCCTCTGTACGCCGTCGCTGACCCTGCGGCCGCCGAGGCTTACTATCGCCAGCTTGTCGACGGCTTCGAAATCAGCTGCATCGAAGGCTACCCTGTCGGCAAGAAAGCGAGCGAGCTGGGCCTTTCCGCGAGCAAACTCTCCGAGACTTTGTTTGCCTGGGTGAAGCTGACCTTCTTTGCCTGTAAGTCGTTTCATTCACCACCCCCCCACCCCCCCCCCCCCCCCCATGTGCCTCACGTCTCTAATGAACAAACAGGCGCGAGGCACGGAACTGCCTTCCTTCTCGGCCACGACAACAGGCTGGGCATGACGCCCCTCGACCCCGAGCTCAGGCAGCTCGACTTCCTGTATTTCGCTCCCCGGCTCGCCTGCGCCCAGCTCGACGGCATCATCGCCCCCGTGATGGAGGAGTATCAGCGCTCGGTACTTGCGCTCAAGCCGACCGAGGAAGAGCTCCCGTTCATCCTGGGCTTGCTGACCTGGTTCCACGGCGAGCTCACCGAGAGGGACGTCAGCCGTCGGGAGCAGGCGCATGGCAAGGGGAGCCCCCGGACCGTGGCGACGAGAAAGTGGCAGGACGACATGTTGGCGCGCGTGGCTGCGCTGAAGGCCGCTATGGAGCTGCCCGTGGAGGGATAATCTGGTGCACGCATGTTGTTGCAATTACCTAGCTCCCAGTCAATTGATCTGCTTGTCGAACTGCGCTTGCCTTTGCCCCCCTCACTCTTCGGGAGGTGAAGATTCCCCCTGGCTCCCAACAGATGCCCAAAGTCAACTGCCGACGTATGCTGTTGGTTGGTGTCTGGAGCAACCCCTGCCCGCCGAGGCAGTGTCGTACACATCCATGTAATCGATCTAGAGAGTGAGATGGCACGGGCTTGCGATTGGCTGGCTGTTTGAAAATGATCCCAATGAGCTGCATTGCGGTCCAGCATGCATACCTACCCGACGATCTCTCCAAAGTGCCTCGCCGCAACTTCCACCCCGCGATGCAGTCCGAGAGCTCGTCTGCTTGTGGCGCTGCTCCATGTCCGGAGGCAGCCTGTCGTATAACAGCAAGGGCTCGATTGTCTCCAGGGAGGGAGTTGGCGACTTTATCTTGATGGATGCCGATCTGGCAATGTTGTGTCAGCACGCAGAGAGAGGCGCATGTATGCGGGGGGGGGGGGAACTGGAAGCAAGC